>OY101449.1:29774002-29984311 GCA_956483635.1 Panzeria rudis | reverse complement strand
TATATATATATATATATATATATATATATATATATATATATATATATATATATATATATATATATATATATATATATATATATATATATATATATATATAATGATAATAATAATAATATATATATATATATATATATATATATATATATATATATATATATATATATATATATAATGATAATAATAATATATATATATATATATATATATATATATATATATATATATATATATATATATATATATATATATATATATATATATATATATATATATATATATAATATATATATATATATATATATATATATATATATATATATATATATATATATATATATATATATATATATATATATATATATATATATATATATATATATATATATATATATATATATATATATATATATATATATATATATATATATATATATATATATATATATATATATATATATATATATATATATATATATATATATATATATATATAATGATAATAATAATAATAATAATAGCAATAATAATAATAATAATAAAATTAATAATAATTATAATAATAATAATGATTATGATAATAATAATAATAATAATAATAATAATAATAATAGCAATAATAATAATATAACAATAATAATAAAATTAATAATAATAATAATAAAAATAAAAATAAAAATAAAAATAATAATAATAATAATAATAATAATAATAATAATAATAACAATAATAATAATAATAATAATAATAATAATAATAATAATAATAATAATAATAATAATAATAATAATAATAATAATAATAGTAATAGTAATAATAATAATAATGATGATGATAATAATAATAATAATAATAATAATAATAATAATAATAATAATAATAATAATGATACTAATTAACAATAATAATAACTTTTAAACAACTTTTTTTAAACATAATTGTACAAATGAAAACCGTAATAATACCAACATGCGGCTATCGGCACTGTTCTGTAAACCGAATCCGAGTAAGTTTCTCGTTTTCCAAAAATTAATAAGCCCCCTTTTATGTACTTATTTTAAATCATATGTAGTAAATTAATTTCAGACGTGATAGAAAACTACATAAATTTCTAACAAAATTTTGCTATTAAATCTAATAAATTAAATCTAATTTGTCCACACCGAGCGTTTTTAAATCAACACGATTTACAGAACAGACAGATATATCTTAAATCTTTTAATAATGAAAAGTAAAATAACGGAACAAATCTAGTTTACTAACGCACCTCCAAATAAAATAACAATTACGTAGGGTGATAGAAAGTTTAAAAATAAAAAGGAATTATTAAATGGAAGAAGTCTCGGAAACGCATAGTCTTCGAGATATGGATCTCTGAAGTTTTCATATATAAATGCGATTTTCCATTACATTTCTGAACTTATATTGGTATAATTTGAAATCTCTTGTATATATCTTTCTGGATATGAAAAAGGTATTTAAAAATTTTGAACCGTTGATGATAATACAGTTTCTACAAAATTTTACATCAAAATGTTACGGAAGTGCACTAGGTAAATATGTAGTTTATTCATATGTGACCTTCTCCGAGAAAAGGGACCTAGTGTGTGAAAATGAAGTTTTGAGAAAAACGCATTTAAAGTTTCATACACCCTTTTAGGTACCAGAATCCACTCTTAAGTCCAAACCCGTTTTTTGACACACTAGGTCCCTTTTCTCGGAGAAGGTCATCGATTAATTTATAAAAAGAGGACAGCATAGGAAAAAACCCGGACATTTGCTTAAAAAAGTAAGACTTAAAAATAACACGAAATAAATTTTTTTCCAATAATTTTACTACCAATAAAATCTTAAATACATATCGATGGTGTTGCGAAAAAAGGGCCAATCTCGCAAAATTTTACATAGCAGAAAAAAATTTTTGAGTTGTGAGCCTATGGTAGCAAAGGCTCCATATGTTTTCGTGATTGTGTGTGTTGGGGCTGGGTTTGCGGCTATGGTGGGTTGTCCCAGAAGGAGGAAAACTTTATATGTTTTCCTTATTCTGTGACGGTCTGTCGGAGCAGCGGGTTCGACTTCGACATACACAAGGAGTTGGTAGTCTCCCATCGGGCGCGTCCCAGGTGGCGGATAGGGGGAGGCATGTCAACGGCCCACTTAATGCGCTGCACAAGCGGTTACCTGTGCCGCTGGCATGGCTCGGGTCAGTCCTAGGGCTGGGTGGTCTCAATAAACCAGGGGAACACGCAGAGCTAAGCCTGGCCAAGGCCCTATACTCATGAATCAATCTCACACATGGTATCTCCCCGGAAAGGCGCGCAACTCTACTAGGTTGCCGTCTGGTCCGGATGAAACCATAACGAAAGGGGTCATTCCTAAAGCGACTCCCGACCGCGATCGACATTCCACCATGAATGAGCTCTCGGAAGGGAATCGCCTTTTGGCATCAAGGGAGCCATATGATACACCTTTAGGTGGTCATAGGGCTCACCTGACGCCAAGGGAATGTACCCGCACTGCACTTGGGAGTGCTCCAAACAGGTACTCTCGTTCGAGACCGACATTCCGCCATAAATGAGCTCTCGATGGGGAGTCTGCCTCCTGGCACCCTGCGAGTCGTGTGATACACCTACAGGTGATCACAGGGCCCACTGGGAGCCAATGGAATGACGCGCTTCCCTTTGTAGTGTTGTTTCTGTATAGGACCCGCGGACCAAAACTACCCCACTTGTAAGGCAAGGTGGTAGGCAGCTGTGCCGAGGTCCTGGATGGCTGGTCAGTGGTTAAAGAAGACTCAGTCGCTAACAGCTCCCCTCCGACGCCAGGGCACGGGTCGGTTGTCCATGCATGGATGGTCCAACCCCTTACGCGCTTACTCGTGGGAATTTTATGAATAATACAAAAATAAAAACAAAAACAAAACCAACAAAAACATCTGGGACAAGCAGCCGAGCGGACAAAACCGTACCGGCTGGCTGTCCCAAACCCCTTGCGATTCCATTCGGAAAAGCAAGGTTACTGCGCAGCGTGTCCTTGGACGTAAGCCCAAGTACATCAGCTGTACACAAAAACCGCGCTGACGATAAATCAGTGGCCTTGAAACCGGGTGCGCCGGCTGGGAAAATCTCAGCTGTGCCACATGCACCCTCCTTAAAATCTACCGCTGGTGCGCCTGGTGAACCAAGTTCAGTTGTGCCACATGCACCTGCCAATAAACAACAACCCGGTGCGCCGGCTGGACCAATTCCAGCTGTGCCACATGCACCCACACAAGATATGATAGCGGATGCGCCGGTTGTATCAACTGTGCCAAATGCATCTGCCACAACAACAACAGGGACTCAACCACGTGATCGGAGTTTCCTGTCACGTAAGGCCTTCTCCGTATTACGGGCTGCTCGACGCTACATCGAGCAGTTAGGCAACAAACCGGCCGAGACCATGACTGGTGAAGAGAAATCTTCGCTAGCCTGGGCTAAGGCCCACTTAGCTGCGCTGGAAGGCTCCTCCCACGGTGATGCCGCAACATCTGTGCCGAAACGGCAAAGATCGGGGGATGCATCGCTCCAGCAACGTACGCAGCCCACTAGCAAGCGTCCCAGGCAGGGGGCAAATAGGGTCATAAACAGACCTTACAGCGAGGTTGCTAGAAATCCGCTGATAAGGGCTGTTCTTGACCGCAGCAACGCTGACGGAGCAATCAACCACGAAAAGTGGGGATTGATCTGTCAGAAATTGCTAGATGCCTACCTGCAGGATCTCAGCGAGAGCCAGGGACCCTCGCCACAATTTAACGACGCCGGCTGGTTTCAGGGGCACGTGAAGCTAGTTTCGTGCATGGATGAACGGTCAGCATCCAAGCTTAAGCTCGTAGTAGAAGCTTTAGGGGAAGTGTGGCCCGGCGCGAGACTGGAATTGGTCTCGGTCAGCGAAATACCTCGCAGGCCGAGAGCAATTGCAATTATTCCGGCGGAACCACACGACCCAGCGGCGATCCTGGACATCTTCCGGAGAGCTAACCCTGATCTGCCAACCAGTGACTGGAGGGTAATCAGGGTTTTCGATTCGGTAGGTGCCCGCAGGAAGGTGATCGTGATCCTTAATAAGGAGACGTTGGCGTTGCTCCGGGAGAGGCAGGGCCTGGTATAATATGGGTTCATGGGTATCAGGCTTCGCTTATACCGAGGCGATGACAAGCGCGATCCCGAAGCCACCAGCGGCCAACTGGTAGGGCCGCAAACTGAAGTCTCTGAGGGCACAGTTAACTCGGAGGCCATGGTTGAACCCGCGGAGTCGTTCACTTCGGGGTGCTCGCAATCAGACTCATGTCTGGTTGGAGAGCTCCTCGAGGGACTAGTGTTCGCGGACGACGAAGACGCTCTCCTGAATCCAGGAGATGACGAAGTCGATTTCAACTATGACCCCGATGTTGACAATGGCGAAGATAGTGCAAATTAATCTTCACCACTCCAAGGCAGCCTCAGCTGCTCTAACCCTCCGCCTAGCAGAGAAAGGGGAGGATATTGCGCTAGTTCAGGAGCCGTGGACCAATAACGGCAAGATTCTTGGACTCAGCGCCAGTGGCTACAAACTACTGTACGCAGCAAACTCAGGTAACAATGACAAAACCATTAGATCCTGTATTTTAGCGAAAGCCAACCTCAACATCTTCATTCTCTCTAATTACAGTGATGAAGATACGGTTACTGCAGCATGGGAGACAGGGGAATCCACCATATGGATTCTGTCCTGCTATATGGCTCACGACCACATGGACCCACCACCACACACCTTGGTCCATAAGATGGCGAGAGCAGCTAAAGAAAGGGGCATACCCATTCTAATGGGCGCCGACGCAAACGCGCACCACCATATCTGGGGCAGCTCAGATACCAACGCAAGAGGTGAGTGCATTTTTGACTTCATTCTAGATAACAACCTAGTAGTTCTAAATCGGGGTTCAGAACCAACCTTTGCGGTCTCTAACAGGCAGGAGGTCTTAGACATAACACTTGCCAGCATGAGACACGCACATCTGATTCAGGGTTGGAGAGTCTCATCAGACTGCTCCTTTTCTGATCACCGCTATGTGGTATTTTCCATCAGCATAGCCAACAGAGTTACAAGATCTTATTTAAACAGACGTAGAACGAACTGGGAGGAACACAACAACATTCTTACCAGTCTAATTGCGCGCCCTCCAACCATAGAGGTAGTAGCAGACATTGATAAAGTAGTAGACAAATTAACCAATGCGTTTAAGGAGGCCACAAGCCTATCTTGTAGACCATCCATTCAACGCCCTAACCGCAGACCACCATGGTGGTCTGATAATATTGCAGAATCTCATAAGAACTGCCGAAGGCTGTTCAATGAGGCTAAGAGAACAGGTAACTGGACACTCTATAAGTCCTCCGTGAACAAATTTAAGAACCTTGTCAGGAACGCTAAACGCAAGTCTTGGAAGGAATTCTGCAGCAATGTAGAATCCTTCTCCGAGACTAGCAGACTGCGTAAAATCCTAGCTAAACAGCCATCCATACCTGGATTTATCCAGAAATCGGACGGCAACTGGACCAACAGCTCCTTGGAGACTCTGGAGGTCCTGGTTGACACCCACTTTCCAGGTTGTCAACACTACACGGAAGCGCGAAACGCGGCTTTCTCTACTAGCCAGTCCCCTGTATCCATAGAAATCACTGTGGACATGTTACACTGGGCTATTAAAAGTTTCCATCCGTACAAATCACCTGGTCCGGATGGCATAATCCCTGCAGATCTGCAACACAACTTTGATCTTGCTACCCCCGGCTAATTAGCATATACAGGGCCTGCCTTTCATGGTCATATATTCCAAACCAATGGACAAACTGCGATGTTATCTTCATCCCGAAAGGGGGAAAAGCATCGCACTCCAAGGCGAAGGACTTTAGACCCATCAGCCTTACCGACAGCACTCTCCTCTCAGCCTCTCAGCACGCCTATACCAAGGGGAAATCAGTTGAGATGGCCTTGCACTCGCTCGTAGGATACATAGAAGAGTCACTCGAGCATAAAAACTTCACACTGGTAGCCTTCATGGATATTGAAGGCGCCTTCAACAATATTAACTCGGCGGCAATCATCCAGGCTCTCATGGAGCTAGGGATTGACCGATCCATATATCAGCTCATAAAGAATATGCTTCAAAGTAGAACGATCACATCCACTTTGGGTGTAGCACGCATCACCAGGCACGCACGTAAAGGTACGCCGCAAGGTGGAGTACTATCACCCCTCCTGTGGAATGTGACGGTAAACGCTTTGCTTAAGAAATTGGAATCCATGTATATCAAAACCGTTGCATACGCAGACGATGTTGCGGTGGCGATATCTGGCTTCCATCTAGACACGTTAACACAAAGGCTGGAGACGGCACTTAACGAGGTCAGTGACTGGTGTTCACAGAATGACCTAAGTGTCAATCCTACCAAAACGGAATTAGTACTCTTCTCAAGAAGGTACAAAATTCCAGCTTTCACGCTACCAAAATTAAATGGCATCACACTAGCCCTTTCGGACAACGCCAAATATCTAGGTGTAGTCCTTGAGAACAAGGTAACATGGAGAGACAATCTTCATGCAAGAGCAGCTAAAGCCTTAACGGCAATTTATGTTTGCAGAAACGCCATTGGCCCCTCCTGGGGCATATATCCCAAAGGGGTCAATTGGATATTAGAGACAGTGATCAAGCCTATACTTTTTTACGTCTGGTGGAAAGCACTGGACTTGGCGAGCAATCGATCTCGCATAGAGAGGGTTCTTCGCATAATGGCAATCATGATAACTGGTGCCCTAAGATCCACACCAACAAAGGCTCTTTTCGCTGCGTTGTGCTGGCTACAAGTGGATCTGCTGGCTAGAAAGCAAGCACTACGTACAGCAATTAGGCTTAACGCAATCGGTGCATGGAACCATCTACCGTGGGGTCATGCTAGCATTCTAGAGACTACTGATACCATTCCGGATCTCATTGACTACTGCACTCCGAAGCCCTCCTTCAGGAAAGAATTCCGATACTCCTTGACGGGGGACTTTTCCCCAACACCACACGGTGCCATACACATTTATACCGATGGCTCCAAATGGGGAACGAGAGTTGGCGGGGGTGTCTATATCGCTGAGTTCGGGATCAAAATGTCTTTCAGACTCCCGGACGAATGTAGCATCCTACAAGCAGAAATATCAGCCATCAAACGAGCAATATACTGGCTAAGGTTTTACCGGATATCAAATGCCGATGTTCAGATCATAACCGACAGTCAACCGGCGATTAAAGCACTCACTGGTGTGTACACCACATCCAGCCTAGTCCTGGAATGCCGCATAGCACTTAACACGATGGCGAGCAATCTAGGTATCACCCTCAGATGGGTACGAGGGCACGAGTCCGTTCCAGGCAACATCATTGCTGATGATCTGGCTAAGAGGGGAACCTTGCTTCGGGATGTCGATATTGACGATCTCTGCGGGCTCCCACTCTCATCTTGCTGGAGACGAATTGACGCTGCCTTCTTGCAGTTGGCTCAAACCAGATGGTACAATGAACCAACTTGCTCTACTGCGAGAACAATATGGCCTCGCCTTGACTCAAACAGAACTAAACAACTTCTAGATTTCACGAAACCACACCTGCGCAACCTCATGGCCACGGTCACGGGGCACTGCACCTTTGGAACCCACGCTAGACGTATGGGTCTCCCATACAATGACTACTGCACAAGCTGTAATGACGTAGAAGAAGAAGAGAATGTAATGCACCTTTTATGCTTTTGTCCAGCTCTGGAGGACCACCGCCTTCGCCTACTGGGCAAAAGACTCTTCGGTAGCCTCTCCGAGTTCTCAGAAATAGAGCTCAAGAACATAAGTTCCTTCATTAGGAGCAGCGGGTGGTTCACTCGCTGACTACCCAAATGGCGTTTTTGAAACACGAACGACCCTTCCTGCACGGAACTCCGTACGCCTTACCTCTTTCTCTCTTCTCTTCGAACTAATACCTCTATTAATACCTCTATTAACTCATCTCCTTTCACTCTATTTGATACGCTGTCCTGTTCTCTCTTCCCTTTCCTTTCCTTTACAGGTATCACAAAGGGACCATTATTATTGGACCCAAGTGGGCTGGAACCCTTTCTTTATAATTTTCACCAGCGACCTGATAACCTAACCTAACCTATATGTTTTCGGTTTCCTTTTCGTCTGTTTTTTTAATTATACCATATTAACTCTTTAGAAATATACATAAGAAAACCAAAATACACATAAACATGACTGTAATATAAAAATATTGCCTGTTGCGATAATCGGAGTGCTGCGATAATCGATTGTGGCGAATATCGAACTCGCAGTGTATTTGGAATGAAATGCTAATCTGTATATAATTTATCATTCGTCTATAGACCCGAGGAATTTCCATCAATATGTAGTTCCAAAAGCAAAAGTGTTTTATTTTTAATAAAGGTCTCTGGTTTGCAAAAATAAAGGCCCTTGGAGAAAGATTTTCATTAAATTATCATGTATTTAAATCCATGAATTAAATTCTAGCGCTAAAATAGCTAATTGAAGCTCGTGCATAAAATTCTGCACAGAATAGAAATTAATTTTTAGCTTGACAAATAGCTTTTTAGCTTAAATCTTGGCAAGCCCTAAAAAAGATTGACTATCAAACCAAATCAAGCCCGTCTGGCCAGCCTAGAGCCACCTGAAAAGTAGTGATAAGCAAAATACACATGAGCACTGGTGATGGAAGTGTAGTGGCATCCGAAAGTAGCGCTGCTATGTTCTGCTGTGTGCTTAGAAAAATTCAGCTGATGTTAATTTTTCCCTTTTTCCTTGAAATATTAATCATGCCTGGTTATTTCTGAATATATCGCACAAACAGGGGTGCCAGATGATTTTGACAAAAAAAATCGGCATATTTTCCAAATAAAATCCGCATTATCGGCACTTCAATTTTAAAAAATCGGCAAATTCAAAATACCAATTTTAAATACAATAACAACTGAACAAATACAATAACAACAAATACAATAACAACAAATACAATAACAACAAATACAATAACAACTGAACAGCGGCTTCACTAAATAATGATTTTTTGCATAGCCGGCCTTTGGACGGGCTTATTGATTTTCTCATCTATGTTTGTCCAACATCGGCTTCGCTGAAAAATCATTTTCTACTTAGGCGGCTTTCGGCCGGGCTTAATGATTTTCTAATCTAGGTATATCAAACAGCGGCTTCGCTCAAGGCAGATTTATTTACCAGCTGTTCACTCTTTTTTTTATTTATGGCTGTCAATTTTGTATCAAAATACACAAGTTATGTTGTGTATATGTTTTAATAATTTGACATTTTCAGAGAACTCCGACTACCTGGTAAATAAATCTGCCTTGGGCTTCGCTTAAGAATGATTGAGCTATGCAGAACATCATTCTTTAGCTAAGTCCACTGTTCGATATACATAAATGAGAATATCATTAACACGTTCACTGTCCGATGAACCAGCCTAGTCCTGGAATGCCGCATAGCACTTAACACGATGGCGAGCAATCTAGGTATCACCCTCAGATGGGTACGAGGGCACGAGTCCGTTCCAGGCAACATCATTGCTGATGATCTGGCTAAGAGGGGAACCTTGCTTCGGGATGTCGATATTGACGATCTCTGCGGGCTCCCACTCTCATCTTGCTGGAGACGAATTGACGCTGCCTTCTTGCAGTTGGCTCAAACCAGATGGTACAATGAACCAACTTGCTCTACTGCGAGAACAATATGGCCTCGCCTTGACTCAAACAGAACTAAACAACTTCTAGATTTCACGAAACCACACCTGCGCAACCTCATGGCCACGGTCACGGGGCACTGCACCTTTGGAACCCACGCTAGACGTATGGGTCTCCCATACAATGACTACTGCACAAGCTGTAATGACGTAGAAGAAGAAGAGAATGTAATGCACCTTTTATGCTTTTGTCCAGCTCTGGAGGACCACCGCCTTCGCCTACTGGGCAAAAGACTCTTCGGTAGCCTCTCCGAGTTCTCAGAAATAGAGCTCAAGAACATAAGTTCCTTCATTAGGAGCAGCGGGTGGTTCACTCGCTGACTACCCAAATGGCGTTTTTGAAACACGAACGACCCTTCCTGCACGGAACTCCGTACGCCTTACCTCTTTCTCTCTTCTCTTCGAACTAATACCTCTATTAATACCTCTATTAACTCATCTCCTTTCACTCTATTTGATACGCTGTCCTGTTCTCTCTTCCCTTTCCTTTCCTTTACAGGTATCACAAAGGGACCATTATTATTGGACCCAAGTGGGCTGGAACCCTTTCTTTATAATTTTCACCAGCGACCTGATAACCTAACCTAACCTATATGTTTTCGGTTTCCTTTTCGTCTGTTTTTTTAATTATACCATATTAACTCTTTAGAAATATACATAAGAAAACCAAAATACACATAAACATGACTGTAATATAAAAATATTGCCTGTTGCGATAATCGGAGTGCTGCGATAATCGATTGTGGCGAATATCGAACTCGCAGTGTATTTGGAATGAAATGCTAATCTGTATATAATTTATCATTCGTCTATAGACCCGAGGAATTTCCATCAATATGTAGTTCCAAAAGCAAAAGTGTTTTATTTTTAATAAAGGTCTCTGGTTTGCAAAAATAAAGGCCCTTGGAGAAAGATTTTCATTAAATTATCATGTATTTAAATCCATGAATTAAATTCTAGCGCTAAAATAGCTAATTGAAGCTCGTGCATAAAATTCTGCACAGAATAGAAATTAATTTTTAGCTTGACAAATAGCTTTTTAGCTTAAATCTTGGCAAGCCCTAAAAAAGATTGACTATCAAACCAAATCAAGCCCGTCTGGCCAGCCTAGAGCCACCTGAAAAGTAGTGATAAGCAAAATACACATGAGCACTGGTGATGGAAGTGTAGTGGCATCCGAAAGTAGCGCTGCTATGTTCTGCTGTGTGCTTAGAAAAATTCAGCTGATGTTAATTTTTCCCTTTTTCCTTGAAATATTAATCATGCCTGGTTATTTCTGAATATATCGCACAAACAGGGGTGCCAGATGATTTTGACAAAAAAAATCGGCATATTTTCCAAATAAAATCCGCATTATCGGCACTTCAATTTTAAAAAATCGGCAAATTCAAAATACCAATTTTAAATACAATAACAACTGAACAAATACAATAACAACAAATACAATAACAACAAATACAATAACAACAAATACAATAACAACTGAACAGCGGCTTCACTAAATAATGATTTTTTGCATAGCCGGCCTTTGGACGGGCTTATTGATTTTCTCATCTATGTTTGTCCAACATCGGCTTCGCTGAAAAATCATTTTCTACTTAGGCGGCTTTCGGCCGGGCTTAATGATTTTCTAATCTAGGTATATCAAACAGCGGCTTCGCTCAAGGCAGATTTATTTACCAGCTGTTCACTCTTTTTTTTATTTATGGCTGTCAATTTTGTATCAAAATACACAAGTTATGTTGTGTATATGTTTTAATAATTTGACATTTTCAGAGAACTCCGACTACCTGGTAAATAAATCTGCCTTGGGCTTCGCTTAAGAATGATTGAGCTATGCAGAACATCATTCTTTAGCTAAGTCCACTGTTCGATATACATAAATGAGAATATCATTAACACGTTCACTGTCCGATGAACCATATAAGGCTCAGAAAACGTGCATTTGGAATACACAACTACGCACACATATGGCTCAGAAGAACAGTATAACTTGTATGGAAATAATTTCTCGAAACGCGCTTAGACTATACGGTTTTTGATAGGGACGTGCTAGGACAATTTTTTTTCAACAAAAAATCAGTTGGGCATGCGGGGTAGTTTTGCTTTTTAGTTTGGAACAGTGAACGTGTTAACCCAGCTTTTGCAGAAAATCATTATTTAGCGAAGCCGTTATTGAGCATACATAGATGAAAAAATTATTAAGCCAGGCCGAAGTTCTTCCAGACAAAAAATTATTATTCAGCAAAGCCGCTGTTGGACATACACAGATGAGCTAATTATAAAGCTGCACAACATAAACCCCATATTTTATTCTTATTTTTAAATTTTCTATTACCTAGGCTTCTTTTTATTTCATTTGGAGTGGCCTTGCTAAACTGGATTTAAGCCAAAATATTCAGGCGATGATATCTCGAAAACGAGAAGATATCAAAAAATTAAAAAAAAAATTCAAACTTGAAACGTCGATATTTCGAAAAAGAAGCTATATCGAAAAATTTTACTAAGGAACCATCATCAGCTTGCGGTGCCGTAGAAACCGTGCAGTCCCCACTACAGACAAATCACTTAATTCTTCTTGGGCAAAAAAAAGTATTATGTCAAAACACCCAAGACCAATGAACAAACGCCCAAATTTACAAAAAAAAATTTTTGGGCGATTGTTCTTTGGGCGATTATTCATGCAACCAGATTATATGGCAAACAAGTAACGTTTAAGATCATATAATTGGTCGGGTTCTTCGAACAATTTAGTGGTCTACCTATTTCAGTACCTCCATTATCATCTAAACATTCTTATTTATAAGAAAAATGATAAAAAGGCCAAAATAGTGCAGTTTGGCCCTTTTTACGTAGCAATAGTTCTAGTAATTAAAAATTAAAAGGACCAATCTGGCAGTATGGACCTATATGCTTCCATATTTTTACACAAATATGAACATATTTTTACACAAATATGAAAAACGACTTAGTGAAGCTTGTGGGTCTAGTTGAGTAGATCATTTTGCTATTTTAAAAAATTGCAATACACCCTCAAAATCAGAAGTTATCGATAAAAAACGATTTTTTGGGACTTCACGGACAAAAAAATGTTACTGCGTTGTTTCTGCACCGATGTTCAATTTTTAAACGGTGTCGAAAAGAGGAGGACTTAAGCTTTCCGTGTATATTTAAACGATTTTATTTTTCTTTATTTTTTTATTTTATTCCGATTTTTTTAAATTTTTCGTATTTTTTTGCAACAATTTGCTAGAAAGCCTACCATTTTTATATTTTCATCTAAATCGTATTTTATAGCGATTACAATAAGTCTTAAATTATTAAAATCGGTTGGAAATTGGCAGTTACAATTTTTTTAAATAAAATTTCAATGTAAAATTATACATGCAACACATTCCCAGTGCATTTTGGAACTGATCACAAAATAAATGGTAACAAACGAATAACTGCTAAACTACTGTTTAGATTTATTTAAAATTTGGCATATCAATAAATGAGAGGCTACACTTGCACAATATAGTTTGCGAAAATTTGCAGAATATGTACTGATGATTCTACAGTGGGCTAAAACTAAACGCATCGCATGTGGAAAGCTTTAAAAGTGTTGTAACTTTCGCAAATCTCAACCGATCTTAAAAGTTTTTATATACTTTGCGCTTTGGAAAAATAAGGATAATATACCAAAACAATTATGTTCTAAAAGCACGAAAAAATTATGGCTAAATGTGCAAAATAAATTTTTGCATTGAAATATCTCATAAATAATAAAAGGTAGCAGACTATAATGCTCAAAATTTTTCTTCGCACTTCGAGCTGAGCATAAATATATAAATGTTCTGACCATGATTACTAATAATCTAATCACTATTTTAAATTTTCATTTAAGTAAGCATGCAAGCTAGATTGAGAAATAATATATTTTTATGTTTGTTATCATAAAATATGGTTTCAAAAGCTTAATGTACTTTGGTCCAGTGTATCAAAGCAACCCCCTTTAAAAAAATACCACAATATATAATTTTTAAAATAGTTAATTATGCAGATCGGCCCTTGTAAGCCAGCTCATTGCAGATAGGCCCAAGCAGGTTGGCCCTTTTTACTTGTCGTAACAAAGTAAACAAAAACAGATTGGCCCTCATAAAAAAGGGCAGATTGGTCCTTTTTACGCAACTGCGTCGATATGTATTATTCAAATCCTTTAAGTAACGTAAGTGTCGCATTTACTTATAGAAATCATTAGAAATTTTAATACAATGTTTGTTTCTAATAATCTCAAAATATATTTACTACATAAAAAGACCTAACAAGAATTGGCTGTCTTTTTAGTTTGAGGATATGTTTACAAAGTTGTATTTTCTCTTGCAACAATATATAAAAAAATGGTACTAAGGACTTTATTACAACTTCGCGTTTGTTAAAGGTAGGATTTTGTCGGAGGGATAAACAGTTTATCATTATTACAAATTTACTTTAACCTGACAGGTAGGATGAACTTGCTTTATCTTATCGCTCACTTTAGGTTAAAGTAAAGTTTTAATAACGATAAACTGTGTATCCATCCGACAAAATCCTACCTTTAACTAACGCCAAGTTGTAATAATGGCCCTAAGTAGATTAGAGTCCCACCGTTTAAATAATGTTTTATATGGAACATTTTAAAAATATGTTCGTTCTTCCATGTTGCCATCTATTTGAAAGTGCTGACTTCAACTCCAAATTATACCAGATTTTAACAGAATTAAAATGAACAAAACGTGTTTGCCCCACAGAAAACGATTTAATGTAAAATGCATGTGTTAAATGTCTCGATTTTGACTTAACTCGACTTAAGATGTTACGATAAAATGACACAGACATGTTAACTTTATTAACCCATGCATTTTTATTATTTTCCAATAAAAAAAATAGGATAAAATTCTTCTGTCCGGTTTCTGAGACAAAATGCTCGTTCGTGCAACAGTTTCGCTACCCAAAGCTTCTCAGCATATCAGGCCGTTGGCCGGTCGCAAAGATTTTTTCCTCTGTGGTATAACAAACACCGGCTTCGCTAACTAAAGCTTCCCTGCATAGCCGTACTTTGGCCGGGCGCAAGATTTTCTCCTCTGTGGTATAACAAACACCGGCTTCGTTAACTAAAGCTTTCCTGCATAGCCGTCCTTTGGCCGGACACAAGGATAGGCAAATTTAAAAAAATTATACCGATATATATCGATATCGATTTATTTTTAAATATCGAATAAAAAATACCGCTATTTCGATATATATCGATATTTTATTAAGCATGTTTATTCATACATAATGCCATAATTTTTTAAGAATAAAACAAAAAATGTACTTTTCTTACAAATAATTAACCTGAAGTCAATTTCCAACTTTCTTGCTGTTTCAACAATATTTCATGGAACGTATGTATGTACATCAAGAAAATCATACTCAAAGAAAGATAATTTTTCGAATACACAATAGATTATAAATAAAACAAAATTTTGTTAAGAATTTAATGAACATTGTGTCGAAGTTTTTTAAAACACTGAGCGAAAAACAAACGCAGTTAAAAAAAATATCGAATTTTATAGTCGATATATTTCGAAAAAAAAAATTGATATATTGCTATTAAAAATATCGACGATATATATCGATGTATTTTTGAGAAAATATCGATATATCGATATTTTTTGCCCATACCTATAACAAACACCGGCTTCGCCAACTAAAGCTTCCCTACATAGTCGGCCTTCAGCCGGGTGCAACGATTTTCAACTCGATAGTAAACCAAACACTGGCTTCGCTAACTCAAGCTTATCTGCTTCAGATAAGCTCGAAAGCTATGCATTTCCGAGACTTTTTTCATTTTATATTTTTATCTTATTTTTCAATTTTCTGTAATTTTTATCTGCACAAAAACATAAATGTGAAAATAAGGCCAAGTTCATATCCAAAAATTTCGGGCGTAAAAAGTACTGAGATCAAGGTATCCTCTCTGTAGGGAGACCTTATGTTTTAAGTGGAGCACAGTTATAAGGGGGTAAAAACTGCTCCAATGGTTTCGTGTAAATATTCACTCAGAGTGACCGGAACTTTTTTATTTGGAAGCGCGTTGGCAAACTAAATTTAAGGCAAAATAACTTACAATATTTGGTTCTAGGAATTCCATACAGCTTATAATCGCTGGGCATTCCAACTTGTAGCAGGATGTTGACATATTTATTGACGTCTTGTCCTTTTCTACGTCGCTTTTCTCAAAAGCCCATAAAGTACCAAACCAGCTTCGTCCGCTTAACTTATTGGTGGCAATTGCCACGTTCCCATGCTGCTCCGTATCCTTTGTGCTTATACTTACGCATTCCCAAGCATCGTGCATTCGCACATTTCGGTTTAGTGGACGCTTGGCGTAGTCACGCGAATTTAAATTTGGATATTCCGTGTTGTCCGCCAAGTTAGTTTCTTCCGGCGGTTTATATTCAATTGGTGTTTCGTAAATTGCGCCATAAGCTAAAGGAAGCATTGTTTAAATTATTAA
Organism: Panzeria rudis; assembly: GCA_956483635.1. Taxonomy (NCBI): domain Eukaryota; kingdom Metazoa; phylum Arthropoda; class Insecta; order Diptera; family Tachinidae; genus Panzeria; species Panzeria rudis. The sequence goes on along the minus strand of OY101449.1, from coordinate 29,967,968 downwards.
CTTTGGACGTTATAATAAAAGTTTTATTAGAAATTATCTTTTTTGGTTTGAGTTCTTTACAATCAGCGTTGCCAAATGTGCAGATTTATCTGTATTTTGCAATTTTCTAAATTAATTTTATCAGGTGGTGTTGATTATTAAAACAACTACAACATTACAATAACATTATGACATCTCAGCCCCTATGTCAACGTATACAAATTTTGACATACGAGCATCTAATATGCGGAAAAAAGTAGAAAAGCTGTGCTTATAGTATCACCTGTATATATCCACCTTGGATGTACCTTGAGCAAGGCGAATGGATACCAGGTATTAGTAAAAATGATCATCAGCTGACTACAGCAAAGTGTCAAACTTTATGTAAAAAATATAAACAGCAACTTGTTATGTATGCATTTAACATGACAGATTGGTGAATGCCAGTTGTTGTTGCTCTAATGCGGCCACTTGTTATTAATTCGCTTTGTACCTTGAGTGTCATACGGCTATGCGAAAAGGCTTTAGTTAGCGTAGGCGGTGTTTGTTATACCATAGATGAGAAAATCCTTGCGTCCGGCCGAAGGCCGGCTACGGAAAAAGGCTTTAGTTAGCGAAGCCGATGTTTATTATACCATAGAGGAGAAAATCCTTGGGTCCGGGCAAAGGCCGGCTATGCAAAAAGGCTTTAGTAAGCGTAGCCGGTGTTTGTTATACCAGAGGAGAAAATCCTTGCGTCCGGCCGAAGGCCGGCTATGCAAAAAGGGTGTAGTTAGCGTAGCCGGTGTTTGTTATATCATAGAGGAGAAAATCCTTTCATTTTAATAAATTGCATACTTACCTAGTGCACTTTCTTAACATTTTCGTGTACAATTTTGTATAAACTGTATTAAGAGCTAAAGATTTATTCAAACCCTTTAAAATGATACCAATATTGGCCATATGCGCTCAGAAATAAAGTAGAAAATTCCATGTATATACGAACAGAGGCCCATAACTCGAAAACTATGCGTTTCCCCCAATGTTTTAATTTTACATTTTCTTCTTTTTTTATTTGGAGCTGTGTCACTAAACTGGACGTGTTCCTGATAAAATTAACAAAAAATAAATTATTTTTTTACAAAATAACAGCGCAAAATATGAATTTTTAAAATATAAAGATTTATTAATTTTCTCAAAAGTAAAACTGGGTTTTTTTTATATTTTTTACGCGATGAATGATTCTCTACAGACGCGGAAAAATCAATTGCTATTCCATCATCGCGAAGCTTACTTAGTTCATGTGTGCCGGAGGTCTATGGGGCTCAGGGATGTGGGGCTATTGAACAAATGTCGGGGTTGAGCGAGATTGTCTAGGCAGTTGCCGCTCACTGTTCGAAATCGCAGGTGGGTGGGCATTAAGGACTTTGTTGCATCTATAACTATTGATAGTTTCGGTGACCGTTTGGTGATGCAATTCTTTCAGGGCGTCGGGTGGAATGGTGTTTCTAATGTCCTCACGGTAGTGTCTGAAGTCATATCGGATGTCTCGGGAGAGGGTTCCTGCATCAGAATTTGATGATTAGGCTGGAGTGGCAGGTGATATGCCAGCAGGAACTGCTTTGTAAGTAGTAAATTATGCTGCCTAGGGGGTAGATGGTCAATATTGTTTATTTTTACGCATCCTGCAGCGATTCGGATTGCATTGTTCTGGGGTGTTTGCATTAGTTGGTACGTTTGACGGTAATTCTAATGAAGCCTCAACTTGGATAATTTCTCTAGAGATGTTTTTTTAACAACAAAATCAATAACTGATATTTCGCGACCTTAGTATTGTTTTAGCCCATATGCCAAAAAGTCGGAATGGAGAAAAACAACAAAGAAGATTTACATAAAGTTTTCTCGGAATATATCCGATAGAATTTTTTTTGTATTCTCACCACTGCTTCTGGCACATGTTTGGAAGAAAAATGTAAATTTTTGTGAACTTTCGTCAATCCGATTAGAAATTAACATCTTTTTACTGAAAGTAAAATATATTGTTATGTGCTCTAGTAGCCACTTTTTTATTTTATTTGTAAAAAGTAGCTTTTGTTGCTCCATGTGTATACTAACTGCTGTGTATTGAGTAACTTGTTATTGAAATGAAATTTTCTACTTTTTATTGAAAATAAGCGTATAAGTGTTATTAGAAAAGATATTTACATGGAATAAAAAGTTAATATTGATGAAACTTTGTATTTTACTTGATTTCTGATTTTTATTTTTTTATTTAAAAATATTTTTTTTTTACAAAAATATTTATCAAAAATGATGATATCGAGCACAATGAATGCTTGATATCTCAGAAACCAGGAACAATTTCGCGAAACAGTTTTTTGGATTCTGAAAGAGGGTATTCAAAATATATATACCCCATACTTAACTCAATTTTTTTTAAATGGTCGGTGGGCCAAAACCATACTAAGATCGCGATTCGCTGACTCGCATGTAGAATAAAATACATAATATTACTATATTCTCCAACCGAAAAAATAAATTTTTTTGCACATCAATTATAAATCTTTATTTAATGAATATATTGAATTTTTGGTTTTACATTGAGTTTGAAAGATCGTTTTAATCAATTATTTTGTTTATTTTAATAATCTATATGAACTCTAATGAATTTTACCTTATAATTTGAAGAAAAAAATTAATTCAAAGTAGTACATAGTTTATAAAAATTTTTAAATAATAATATAAACAAATGTACGAGGTGTCCTTTAATATTTTTTAATTAAAAATCATTACTTAGTAATTTTGGTATTCTTTTTAATTATTGTGAACGTAAACATTATTTCAACAATCTTTTGCTCTAGATCTAGAGCATGACCGGCGGTTAACACTTAATCTTGTGCATATTTTTACATTCGGTAACAAAACGTTTTTTTAGAAATTTTGTTTACGAAGCTTAGAATTTTAAATATTTGTTTTTATTTATTTTTGTTTTTATAGAAATTACAACCTCTACACTTTGCACTAAAATAATGTAATGATTTTCCAAATTATGTACTTGCTTTATATAAATTTATAAATTGTACTGAAAAAAAAAACAAATGAAAATACGATACATAAATAAAATAAATTTTTATAAGTTAGATCTTGATTTTTTTATATATTCTTAATGCAATAATTTTCTGTATTATTAGATTTTAAGTGTGGAAAATTTATCATTAGGTCCATGCAAAGTATAGCTTGTAGGTGTTTAAATACCATATAGTTTGCAGCAACTATAATGTTTAAACATTTGATTTGCATGATTTTAAAAACGGTTAATTTGTTTTTTTTCATTTGTTGGCTAGAGAGAGAGAGAGAGAGGGAGGATTATTGCATTTACTTTTGCTTGTCTGATTATCTCTATACCAACTCTAATCCTTTCTTTACGATTGAACTAGTTACATAAATAACTATAACTTAAAATATAAATTTTCCATCTATTTGTCAGAAAAGAATAATAGATATTAATTATTTTTTTTCTCTTAAATTTAACATTTAAATTGGGAGTTTTTCATTATTAATTATATAAGCTTTTTGTTTTCTAATATTTCATGAACATTTTTAAGTGTTTTCATAAATGTTTTGTGATTTTAATTGATAATTGCAAAATGCATATTTTATATATTAGTTATTTATGTATTTAGTTAAATAATTTTATACGTTTTCATTTGGGTTTTAATGTGCTTCAGCTGTTTGTTTAGGGCTTATTTTAAAAACATAAACTCAAAAATTCCTTCGGTTAAAATATAAAAAATAAAAATTTAATAAAAGAAATAAAGTAATTCATATGTATTTAAAAGTAAATCACCAATAATTTAAAATATATTTTTCTTCTTAATAAAAAAAAATATCTTAAATATGAAGCAAACACATATGTTTCTAATTTCAAACAAAAAGCTAAATATTTCCTTTTTCCAATTAAGTCCTCAGGATATTACAAGGTTATTAAAAAAAATCCATAATAAAATATGTATACAACCTAAAATTTGTAATTCAAAATATATAGTAATAGGCTTATTGAATTTAAAATAGCTTATGCAAATAAAAAAATCCATATCCAAAAAGTAAAAAAGAAAACAAACCCACAGCTAACGCTCATTAAATATCATTTTTTTTTTTTGTTTAAGTGCGATATATGTTGTAATTTTCTCAAAACAGCTGCAATACAGTGTAAAACAATTAAAGCATTTTTACACATTTGGTTTCAATTCATTTCTTGGTCATTATTTTCAAATATTCCAAAGCATTTTGAGCTGACATTTTCTGGGCGTCAGCAGGAGTGTCGCCAGAACCATGACAAACACCTACAGGTAGAGTAGATAATTGTACCAAACATTGATATTTATCCGTGAAAGTTTTTTCCTCAATATCAACATAGGTTACTTCAAATTGATTTTCGTTAGCTATTTCGGCCAAAAGTTTTACAAAATCAATTTTGGGATCTTTTAAGCAAGTTTTCTGTAAATAAAAAAGACATATTAACTTTGATAAAGTGATAAGATGCAATTGAAATGATATAAATATTATAAAATACTTATTTCAAGACGAACAAGGTACTAGCCTAGCAGTATACCATTTCATATAAACTAAACATATTCCAAATCGATTTATAGACCGAGTGGAGTTCTGAAGGACCAAACACCAAAAAAATGTATACAAACCTATTGATAACCTCTTTTTATTAAAGTCGGATAAAAGACAACTATAAGCCTTAAGTTAAGACTGTTAGTGCTATTTAAACCTCAATTAGTACCTTTTCTGGGTATTTTAAAATTTAAATGGCGTGCTAACAAAATTGTTTTTAGACTATTATACTAGGGCTGACTTCCAAAACGTATCAATACAAAGTTTGTATACAGTTCTGCTGCGGTATTTAGATCGTGTATGTATGCGAAGTTGCTAAACATTGCATCAACTTTGAAACCGATACCATGATTACTCATTTACGGCGTTTCTGATACTTGTCGACGACGTTTTGAAAAGGTATGCATTGTCAATGTTTTGTACTGCGACGATATGAAACACTATACATTGTTCGAATACAAAGCAACTGACGTTTTGGAAGTCAGCCAAGCTGTTCGACTTCTGCACAAAACGCAACCCGGATATAATATGTTTCCATGAACTCATTAGATCAGGGTTGCATTTTCTACAGAAGTGGAATGGCTTGTGAGATAGTGTAAAACAGGCATAAGCCACACCCGACCGAATCCTTTGGACAGGAACCGTTGATATAACTCCTAAAGTATAATGGTCTTCAACAGCATCAATCCAAAAGTAGGGTATTATCAATGAGCATACCAGAAAAATCCTCCATAAGCCCCATTGGAGCTATGTCTTTGCATTGGAAGAAGTAAACCATGACATTAACTCCCAGTATTTGTTTGGTCTCCACCAGGGCACTGTTCTCGAAGCTTTTTTTGTGGGTCTGCACCAATATGTAAATTGTTTAAAAGCTTTCTTCTAATTTCATACATATAATGTTGTGGGTCATCAAAAAATTTTTTTCATCCAAAGTGAGGTTATACATATGTATGTACATACATTCAATCAAACACGTGGTTTAGGGTGCCTTGGTAGGCTAGTGGGTAGTGTGCTAGCCTATCAGTGTGAAGGTTGTGGGTTCAATTCCCAGCACAGATTCTGGTCTGTTTCACTATAACGAGTGAAGTTATTTGTTCCTATACTCGTTTAAAATTAAGTTGTGATATAATTTATAATTGTATTTGTAACATTTAGTAAATAAATAAATAAAAAACACGATGATTGCGTATGACCTGTAATTAGCCATAAAGAACTGCAATTAACCTCTTCGGCATTTTTGATGCCATTATTAGTTTTTGAAGGCTTTTTGTTGCAATTGGGCTTGATGAAAATGGTTTCTTTTATACAATATATATTGCCTTTTGAAGCTTTAAAAACAACATTTAAAAAATAATATATACATACCCAGCAAAAAATAAATGGAGTACTTTTTTATGAACCACTTTTTAATTACTTACAAACTGGGTAATGCGTATTTTTAGATATCAAAGAAGTTATTTGTAATCACATATAAAATGCAGTTTTTTATCACTACATACTTTGTTTTCAACCATTCCCAGCAAAAAATAAACGAACTACTTCTTTATGAACCACATTTTAATTACTTCGAAAGTGGTTAATGCGTATTTTTAGATATCAAAGAAGTTATTTCTAATCACATATAAAATTCAGTTTTTAGTCACTACTTTCTTTTCAACCATTTCATAACTTTATTTCAAAAACAAAACAACGTGAAGTTAGTTGTAGTTGATTTATTTTCTTGTAAATAAATTAAAAAAGACGCGTGAAGCTAAAAAGTATTTTTGTAAAGTTAATTTACTTTTTACTTTAAAATGTTTAAATAATAATAACAAACAAGAATAATTAAATATCGCAAAAGGAAAAGCTAAGAAAGAATGGTAAGGAAAAAAATTAGTTCGAAATGATTTTTGAAGAGAGATGTTACGATAAATAATCATATTTCTTGTTTAGATACCGACAAGTCGACTAAAGCAACTTTGAAGGATGGCCGAGATTGACAAATAGGCGTTATTTTAAAGAATAAAAATTTTATTTTCGCTAAGTATGCCTGAAACTTAGAATTAATTAAATAAATTTCCTTTTTTAGTTTTCATATAAAAAAGAACTCTGCCTTCATTTTCAGGCCGGCTACACGGAGTCGTCGAAAGCACGTACGAAATTAAGCATTCCGAAGGCTCCTAATATTGAAAATTGATTTTGAGGATTATCATAATTTTTGGTTGTAAAATTTTAGGCGATTTTTCATATGAAAAATAACTTAAAATTTGTATGAAAAAAATTTTGGCCGATTTTTCATTTTTATTTTTGGACGATCTAGTTTTGTGTGATTTTTCATGGAAACATTTTTAATATGAAAAATCGCCCAAAATTTCAAAATGAAAAATCACCCAAAAAATGAATAATCACCCAAAATTTGTATGGAAAAATTTTGGGCGATTTTTCATTTTTATTTTTGGGCGATTTTTCATGGAGCCAAAAAAATCACTTAACTAGAACAAAAATGTTAACAAAATACTCCCACTGTACAATCATATTTTTTTAAATAAAAATATTTGTTTAAACGATACACATTTTTGCCGATACGATACCGATACTCAAAAAGAAATATCGGCGATACCGATTCCGATACGCATATTGAAATTGAGTTCAAGTTTAAATTAACAAAATAGCCACTTTTTTATTATACAAAATTACAGTGTCAGAGATTATTAATATTTGAAATTGATAGTATAAAAAATAGAGTATAAAAAATTGGAAGTAATTTTTAAGGAACTACATTTTCATTGCTTCCAAAGAATCTATATTAAAAATATGCTGTTAATTAGTAGAAATGCAAGAAAAATGTTATTTAAGTCATACAAAAATTTGTAAGTCCTTTATAATTTTAAAAAATAATCGCCATGCTTTTTAAAAATCGATTTTTTAAAGAACATTTATCAGCTAATATACTTCTAATTAACTTAATAGCTTAATTGTTAACATTCTTCTAAAAGTTTATATTTATTCACTTAAATTTACATGAACAGTTTTGCGTTTAAATTCGCATAAAAAAAACAAGTTGCGAAAATGGGTAATTTTTCATACTTTTTTCTTAAGGAAAAGTCATTATAGAACACCGAAAAAGAAATTTTTTCTAACATCGCTTCCAATTCGGTGATTGGTAATCAAAAAAGAGACTTCTTGCAATGACAAGCATATGTAGAACTAATTAGAAATTATTCAAATTTGCGCTACTTCCGGCACGCAAATTCTACATTTTCATGACATCTTTGGAGGGCCTTTTTTTGTTGGGAATAAGATTTAAAAAACAACGAATTGAATTTGAATTTATGGTAAAATTAACAAAAAATAAATAATTTTTTTTACAAAATAACAGCGTAAAATATTATTATGTGTTGTTTCCACAATGCAAACAAACATTGTTTGCCTAAAATTTGTAAGAAAAGCACTCAGTTTTTGAGCGATTTCTATACAAATTTTTTATTCAAGTGGCTTGTTTGCATTGTGGAAACAGCACATTAATATTTGAAATTGATATTAATAAGATTTAAAACACAACGAATTTAATTTAGTTCATGGTAAAATTAACGTGGTATTTCTAGAACCTAAACAATCGACTTGAGTAGAAAATTTGTATTTTTTTTTAATTTTAACAAACACAACCCGCGAAGCGATTTAGCTTGTCTGCGGAAAATATCCAGGGTAAATAGCGGGAATCGAACCCACGATCTCTGGACTGACAGGCTACCGTCACTACCAGTCAGCCACAGCGGAATCCATATGGAAACCACTCAAAAGACTGTGTGCATTTCATACAAATTTTTCACCCAATTCGATTGTTTGATTCTTTAAACTATACGTAGAAAAAATAAATTATTTGTTAAAAAAAACTCTGAAAATTTTTAGAAAGAATCGTCCTATCGACAGTAAAATATCGCGCGATACCGACGTATCGGAAAATTTGAAGTATCGCCGATATATCGGAATCGGTTACATCCCTAGTTTAAAGTACAGTAGTTTGATTGGTATGAAGGAAATCACCACAGGACAAGTTCCTTAATTTTGGATCTAAAACGTATTACTGAGTATTCTACCCAGCAAAAAATAACATGACAAATCATGTGTATAATCATGGGTGCAAGTGATGACGCATTGGTTCGATTTAGGTGAAACATGCATGATTTTTACATTAGCGTGTCATTGGAGATCATGTGTTTACATGAAAATTTAGAGAACTTGCTCGTTATTAAAATGAATAAATTGAGCCCATGCAAGTTCCCTGATTCGATGACGTTTTTTTCATGTAAATATAAAACAAATGAAATAAAAAGTATTGCCGCAGCTGTGATACGAACCATGCTTTTCTGACTGTTAAGACACGCTCTCTACCACTGAGCTATTGACTTCTTATTTTTTGTTGGAGCTAAAACTTGTTTTATGAAAATGTGTCAATGTGATGACTTAATTCCGATTTTGCATGCCTTTTTCAGTGGATATTTTGTGAAATATATTACCTAGTGAAATTGCATGCGTTGTTAATGAGTTCAAAAACTATAGCTTTATTTATGATTTACGATGTCATTCAGAATGCATTCGAAGAAACAAGTGATCAAGAAATCATGAAACACTGGGTAATTAAAGTTCCAAAACTCAAACCGGTTGCTAGTACTTGGGAACCAGTCACTTGTCTTTGAACAGGTTCTCTTCCCTCTTAGGCGTTTTACTCATGGTGGGCAGAAATCTTTGCCTATGATTTTTGGAACATAAGATTTATAATATTTCTAATAATTCTCACCTGTAATTTAAGTAGTTTTTTGCCTGTCGAATTCTTAAGAGTCTTATGGAATTGTGAAACTTTATTGCTATGAACACTGGTAAGTGTTTGTACCGGGATATCTTTCAAATCACCATAATAATTGGATTTCTGCAAGAAAAAGAATATTAAAACTAAATCAACATCAATTTTTAATGATGTGTTTTGAATAAAAATTGTAATAGGAAAAATACTACATTAAATAATACCAACTATAATAGGTGATTTGAAAATATATCCACAAAAATTTGTAAACGAAAATGAAAAAAAAAAGATGTTCGCTACTATTGCACAACGTACAAACCAAGTATAAGAACCACCCTGAAATCCATATTAACAAAAATATTAACAATAACACTAAAGGTATTCACGTCAAAAGTTGCACTCTTTGCAAACGGCTACTTTATTTGTGTTTTAATTTAATAACATATCATTTAGAAATACACAGAAGTAGAAAATGTTTAAAAAGGTGTATACATAGTTACAAAAACCAATGTAAAGTCGCATACGCAAGTTTCCTCAGCTAATCTTTGGAACAACATTACTCCATAATATCTATATTAAGATTCCAGGTATGCTAGGGTATACTTTTTTTGTATTTCTATAAAGATTTAGAACAGTTTTCAAAGCAAGATTTTTCTGTATTTACGTATATAGCACTTTACCAAAAAAAAGTTACTTTGTTCGAAAACGTCCATCGTTGCCGATTCAATACGCCAACATAAAATATATTAAAATCAATAAAGAATTACGACCCAATTTTCTCAATGTTTAAATAAAATGACATATTTTCTGAACCAGGTAACTTAGTGATAAAGAACGCTTTGATGCTGCGTTTAAACTTTTTTTTATATTCAATATTTTTGTCTTATTTTTCCGCCGATATATTGGCTTTTTTCTTCTGTGCAGCGGGCTGAAATGTCTTTAAAATATATTTATCAGAAAATTCGACTATATGTAAGGCTTCAAAGATACCAAAGCTCGAAACTCAATTTAAACACCAGAAATCATACAAAAATTAAAATGTGCTTAGAGGTTAATTTCGAATTTATTTACAATTTGTTCTAAAAATCCTACAAAACCGGATTTTACAAGGCTAGCTTTTTGTATTAAAATATGTTTTATGTAAAAGTACAAAAGAAAACTGTAGATATACCGCTAAACGCATTATAGAAAGCTCTCATAATATGTAACATAAAATACCACTTCATAAAAAATAAAAGGAGCACAATTTATCAAAAGATGGCAGATTTATAACGGTTTCTTTTCTACAAAAAAAAAATGTTGCGTTGTTTGCACTTTTCAAGGAAAATCTGCAATATAATAATTTTTCGAGGAAGTGAAGTTTTTAGAATTTATTGTATCATCCCTTACAAAGGTAAATTTTTGCTTTAATTTGCAGTCTACACATAACTTAACTTAACATTAACTTCAAGTTAATGTTAAGTATAGACCGCTCAAGTTAGTGTTTTTTTTAGGTTATAACATAGTTGTTAGAGCAATTGTTTTAACAACGCAGTCATAACTTCAAGTTACAACAGCATTTCAAGTTAGGTGGAGGCGTAGAGTAAGGGAATTCAACATTACGATTTTTTAATATAAAGAAAAAGATACTTTTATTTTAAAAAATAAAACGCCATTACATGATTTAAAAAAAGTGGCAATGCAGTGACAAATGCCCACTTCATTCGGTCAAAAAAGTAGTCAGCTGTTTTATAGCACCACCTTGTAAAATTAATTCGCCTTGGTATAGTCATCGGCGAATTAACACAACAAAGCAAATTTTTTGTTCAAGCAATTGTCAAAACAAATTAAAAAATTTACATTAAAATTGTTTCAGTTTATTTAAATAAAAAAAATGTATAAGAACGTTTGGCAGTTCCTTGAACAATCAGCTGCGCCGATTACTCCACCTATTATGAATTCGCATTGGAAAGTTCACTTTCTGTCACGTTCGTCATCAAGAAAGTAGGCTTGTTTTCAGAATCAAGTGGTTAAATTTTTCCTAAACTTTTACTAACTGTAGAGCTACTTATGAGCTACACAAATATATGAAGAAGTAAAAAAAAAAAAACTTACGTTGCTTAAAAAAAATCAAAATAATTGCTTGGCGTCAAACGTGACAGAAAGTGGACTTTCCTCTGGAAGTACCCATATTAAAAAAACAAAAAAAAAACCTTGGACATATTTTTTTCAAATTAAAATGACAGATGACAATTCAGTCAGAGAACACGTTGCTATAAACTCATTTTCAAGAAAATTGCATATATCGCTATTTGAATATAACCCCTGAATATGCACATCTGTTTTATATTACAAAAGTGCACAATTCGATTAATCGAAAACTTAGACGAAGTTCTTTTTATTGAGTCTTGCTTAAGCGAAACAAAATTCCTGTAATTTTTCTATTTCCGCTTAACCGAATTCGACCGAAATTCGCAACAAATTACTGGCCCCTTGTGATTACAAATTATCGGGATTATGCTGTAGTTTCTGTTTTAAACTTTTATCATTAGTTCATTACAATTCATATTATATATACCTGTTAATCAAATGATATATGGGTTCGGTTAAATAAATAAAGAATAATTGAAATGAAATAACAATACAAAAATCTCTCATTTACTTCAGCACTGTCATATCTTAAAGTTCTCAACTTAACCATAATAATATTCTCCACCAAAGAGGTGAGTATACAAGAAAGATATTTGTATGAGTTTTAATAAAACATTAATGTGTTGTTTCCACAATGCAAAAATTTATATGAAAAGCACTCAGTTTTTTTAGTGATTTCCATATACATTTTAGGCAAGCTGCGCTTGTTTGCATTATGGAAACAGCACATAAGAACGATATAATGATGACTTCAGCATTATTAACTCAAAATACATGTCTTTTGAGTTACGACAGTTTTGAAATAAGAGTAATTGTACAATAAAAAACAACTGATTAATTCACTCATGCAATTTAAAACAACAATGAAGAATATTCGAAATAATACTTACATCACCACCCAATTCGGTGCCCATAGCTTCAACTAATTGATTGTAATCTATGGGTGTCTCCTGCAAACGAGTCCACATTTTATGAGCAGCCGTGCGTTTGGCGATTTTCTTGCTTTTACCTTTACCAACTTCACGGAAATTAAGTATAGTACATGCAATCGTAAAAAGTCGCTCATGTGGCAAGCCAACTTCAGTTTCAGTTTCATAAGTTGGTGGTGGCCAACGGCGAGACATGCACATTTCTTGAAGCCAGCCAATAGGATTTCCTACAATTTTATCGGCACCACTTCAAATAAGAACATACATATATTAAATAATAATAAAAATAAAATTCAGTATATTTTTTGCACTTACTCTCCACCACTACCAGCTGTATTAGCATCAGCTGCTGCATTTGAAGTAGCCGGTGCAGAAGCTTGAGTTTCAGGCAACTGTACACCTGTCAATTTGTCAATCAATGCTCTAGCTGCTGCATGTTTCGCCTCCTTCTTGGAGCGACCAGCACCCATAGATGTAAATGGTACATCCTTGTCATTGAAAGATACCCGATAGCGGAAGGTGGGTTCATGTATGGCCCCCTCTACTTGCACCAAGTCATAACTAGGTGTTATACCACGACGACTAAGAAGTTCTTGAAGCAATGATACTGGTGTTTTTATTACAACACCGTTTGCATCAGTCTGAAAAGAAATAAAATACTATATTAAATAAAAAATAGACAGCACAACGTCAACTCGGGCCGGGCCCTAAGTGATTAGGATTTCCACCTTTTTTTGCCAATTAATGTACATTGGTTATTAAAGGTTAAGAAAAAAGTACACAGTATAAAAATAAAGTACAATTTATTTCTCTTTATTGCTATATGCTAGGAACACAACTGGGACGGACGAACGACGAATTTTTGGCTACGAATATTCGTCGCCAAAAATAATAAAACATATTTGTGTATACGAAAATACACACAATAACAGCGTCAGACGAAATTCGCCATGCGCGGCGAACTCTGAATACATTTGTTTCTATTTCTTACGCCGGCGGACGACGAACAAATTAGTAATAACATGGTCACTTATTACTAATTTTGGTTTTAGTTTTCAAGTGTTTAGTAAAAAAAAAATACTTTTTACTTTAATTATTGTTTTATTTTCTTTTTATAGCATTTGAAATAATAATAATAATTGACTACAAAAATTGGTGTTAGTTGTGTTTTTAATAATGTTTAATTTTTCAAGTATGTATTATTTTTTAATACGGTCACACTTTGCACAAACAGTACACAGCTTTATCAATTCTAACAGCTGTTACGTTTTCGTCGCTATTGTGCTGCATACGACGAATTTACACAGCGAGTTTTTATCGACGAATTCGTCGTGTTGCTTCTGTTCTGTTCCTAGCAATATTTAAAAACGTATTTTTTATTGCTTTTCGCAAATTTTATCAAATAATTATCATTTCTAAACAATTGTACAGCATCTTTACAGTCTATATTTAAATTAAAGCACCGATGTACAGAAAGCCGGAATCCTCAAAATCCTCTCCTGTTTTGTTCCAATGAGTTTTGTTTGGATTTCCTCCACGATTTCAAAGTACGCGTTCTTAGAAAGCTAGGTTAGGTTATCAAAATAAGTTTTTGCATGCGGTAAGCAACCAACGACACGAAACAGCAACTCGGCACCGTTAACTGCCACCAACTCGCTAATCACATGTGGGGGTGAGACGTAAAACTCTCGAAGGCCAATAAACGAACAGTGGCCTGGTTGCATTTACGAAGTAATTGCCAACGACGCGTAATGTTAACTCACCCAGAGCTGCTTTACGACTGTTTTTTCATTTTGACAATTTTTCCGTTTAGCTTTTTTGTTTAATTTTAGTTTTTTACTTTTTATCTTTTTTCGTTGTTTTGACGATTTTTTGTTTGTTTTGGCGATTTTTTACGATATTTTTAGTTTTAGCGATTTTTTATGTGATATGTAGTGTTTTTTTTTTGTTTTGACGACTTTTTTCAGTTTCTGTCGTTTTTTTTTAGTTTTTTGGCGATCTTTTTAGTTTTGGTTATTTTTGCGTTTTAGCGATTTTTTTTATTTTTGTGATTTTTTCCTTTAAGCGCTTGTTTTATTTTAGCGATTTTTCATTTTTTTAATTTTGGATTTTTTAGTTCTAGCATTTAAAAAAAAAATCAAGAGTTTGCCTCTTACGGTTTCCAAGATACAGCAAATTGTCTAAATTACATAGTCAAAATTACATTAACTGATAGAACGCCCTTTAATTTTTATTGTTTTAAATATCGGTATTAATTGGTGTAGTCTATTCTACAGACTACACTTTGGAAATTTGAAATGTCTATATATAAGTGCCTGTATTACATTATTATTTCAACATTTTTCGTTGCTCGCTTTAGAACACCCTTTTATTTTTAACTGTCATATAGTATGTTGTTTTAGCGGCCAAAGTTTTCATATTCTGTGAAAATTTCAGATCCGTAATCTTACAATTCCCGAGAAAACAGCCTGTGACAGACGGAAAGACAGCGTAGCGAAAAAAATAGGGTTCCTTTACACTTTTGGTGCATTTGTAGTTTAATTCAGATAAAATAACTAAACCATGTGAAACATAAAAATTAACTGAAATGCTGTAATAAGTGAACTTTTAAGCTAAATTCTTTCCTGAAACTTGCCGATTTCAAAACGAAATGGTTTTCAGAACGTGCCAGATTGTTCTTTTATATACTTTCTCATAAGAGGGTTATTTCTTATATGAGATGTTCTTGTATCCGATAACTACTATATGAATATTATTTTGCATACATATTCTGGTTGCCCTGGTCATCCAAACATACATCTATACATACTTTATAAATTGTCTTACCAATTTCAAAGATTCCTCAATTGCCATTTTGCTTGTGCTTTCAATTAAGTCGGCAATCTTCTCCTTCTTTACTTTAGCCGGTCTTTGCAAAATCTTTGTAGGAGCAACAGGCACTGGTCCTACTTGCCCTTGACCATTTGGCATATTAACCGGTGCCGGACCGATATTTGCCGGAATCTGGTCATATTGACGGCGAGGAGCATAACCAGTTTGTTGGTGCATATCAGCGTTTGGTACAGTATCCATTTTTTATTTGTTTAATTACAAAAAGTTTTTATTCTATGGTTTTGTCTAGGGACGGAAATGAAAAGAAAAACAGATACACATAAAATTTAATGCTTAGAAAAATCAATAATTTTCGCAGTAGCTGCGAACTGCACTCTGGTAATTTATACATATAAAACTTAATACATATTCCCATTAGAATCAAGCAAATTTATAGAAGGGCGTTGCAAAACATTTTAATTACCTTTAATTGTTGATTTGCACCGAAATTTATTTAAAAATAAATTATAATTTTCACCAAATTTATCTTCAAATAAAGAGCAGCAAAATCGGCCTCTCCTGCAAGAAAAAACGAGAAATAGTGAAGAAATATTTTCTACGCTAGCCAGTAGAGTTGTAAAAGTATTAAGTATTTTGGTTTAGAGTACTCAGTACAGGTCGTTCTTTTAGTACTCGACTAAGGCGAATTCAGTACCAGGTAGCCTTATCATCACAGATGATCATCAGCTGATTACACCCCATCAGTCAAACTCTATATAAAAAAGAGAAAAACTTTAACCCGGACTGTCAAAGTACAAATAAAAATAGTCGTACACCTACTTTGTATGTGTGTAGTTTTAAGGATAAGGCCACTTGATATTAATTCGCTTTGTACTCGACTAGGTATCCAAGCAGTGATGGGAGCTTTTTCTTCAAAACCCGATAAATGGGGTCAAGAAATCGCTAGAAAATAGATGGTTATGAGCATGATATAATAATACAGGTACATGCATTAGCAAAAATTCTCATCAGCTTTGTTTTGTATGTACGTGTTTGGTTGTGCGTACCACAGACATAATAATCTGTGCTTCAAACTATCAAACACCATTTTCAGACTTCCTTCTTTGTGGTGCTTGACATTTACTTTAATAGAAATCTGCGCTGGCAATACCACCTGTTTTTTGAAATCTGTTAAGGTAGTTTTACAACAAATTTTCTATTGTTTTAGTAATGTCCGTACCTGTTTAATATGCCTTGGCAAAATATGTAAATAATGTAGTAATTAAAAAAGGTTGTAGCATAATTGGGTGCTGTTGACTGAATGGTTAGCGCGTTTGACTACAAACCCTGAGGTCTTGAGTTCAAGACTAGTTTCAAGCAAGCCAACAACATTATGCAGTTTCCTGATGTGCATTGGTGTGTTATTATAAAGGCATAGCACTGATCACTTTAGCAGTACCGGCAGCGAGTAATGAGTAATTTTGATAATATAAGCGAAATGTAGGTATTAATTTGGTCTTTAGCCACCCCCAGAAAAAATTCTATCTACGCTAATGGCAACAACTTCGTCGGTATTGTAGCAGAACAAAGCGAATTAATATCAAGTGGCTTATCATTAAAATAACACACATACAAAGTAGGTGTAGGAATATTTTTATTTGTGCTTTGACAGTTCGGGTTAAAGTTTTTCTCTTATCTTATATAGAATTTGACTGATTGGGTGTAATCAGCTGATGATCATCTGTGATGATGAGGCTACCAAGGCGAATTCATACTAGGTGGCCGCAAGAGCACAGCTGTTTACGTAAATGTTTACACATTTGGGCTGTCAGCAGTGTTAATGTATCAGCTTTTTTGACAGCCCATATGTAAATTCTCCACGGCGAATTCTCTTGCGACTACCTGGTGTTGATCTACCTTGTAAGGCTACCTGGTACTGAATTCGCCTTGTAGCAGAACTGTCGGCGAAGTAAAAGAACTAATAAATGGCTACACAGCTTAGTACCTTTACTTGCCACCAGAGGGGCTGCAACACTGTTCCACAAAAACGCTTAATAGCAGAGTTGTAAATGAATTAAGCTTTATATCTCTCTCCAACTTTACTACCTGTTCTCTCTATACTATCCCATTCTCAAAGAAGGTAACACATTAACACAAAGTAGACTTTCTAACATTTTTCCAATTGAAACCACTGTGCGCAGGCATATTAATGTGCAATTTTTTTCCCCCACTTGGACTAAGTATGTTTAATTTGAAAAGTTTTCTGTATAAAACACATTTTTTTTAATTAATTACATTTATTAAAACAAAAAGTCATACGGCCCTCTTCTGTAAACCCAATCTGAGTAAAATTCTCGTTTTCCAAAAATAAATAATGCCCATTGATGTATTTTAAATCGTATATAGTAAATTAATTTCAGATAAAAATATGAAACTGCAAAAGTCGAAAAAAATGTTGCTAACTGGGAAAATAGCGGCACGTAATGTGTGAATAGCCCCTAAGTGGTTATCTGGCGTTATTGCAAATTTATCATGTAGAAGAATCGCTTTCGTATTGCTTAGGAGTATTGCCATCGCGACACGTTTATTATTGCCGCAATAATGAGCCCTATTGTGTTTGGCGTTTCTAGTACAAAATATCGAAGTTGAACTCGAAAAACGCCAACCACAATAAGAGGGAATATTTTTCATCCAGGCAATACGCTTGGTAATAGACACAGTGTATTTCAGTGTTTGTTAAGTAACTTTTGTCACAAATACGAAAACATATTTGTAAATTGTCTCAAATTCTAAAACATATTTCGCACATATGTAATGACGTAAGGCTTTACGTGAAAACATACTTAAATTTGCATTTTATCTTCACTCATTTACTTCTTGCGACTTTTTTGTGACATCAATAATCAGAATGCTTCTGTATGTGCTCTTAAACAAGGGCAGTCCCAAAGTTTTGTGATGATTGATGACAAGCTGAAAATAATCCTTTTAAGATTTTTTACCTCTCTATTTTAAAGTACAAGGTTTCCGATCAATTTTTAAGTAATACTATCATAAGCTTTAATTTTTTGATTAATATGCTTTTAGTATAGAAAGAATTAACATTGTTATTAAAATAGGAAAATAACTGGAAATTAGGCAATGAGTGCAAAAGTGTCCTAACCCACAAAATGTGAAAATACCTTAAAATGTCAATAGAAAGCAGTTGAAATGCTAAGCGACATTTATTGGCATTTCCATGTTTTGTGGGTTAGGTCACTTTTGGACTCATTGCCTCAAATAAGATGTTAGTTTTATTTAGTTTATTTAATTTTATTATAATAAAATAGGTATAATAATTACACACATAATAATATGTCTCATTGTTTATTGTATAAACATTTCTAAATCGGATTGCAATACATACATATATGCTGTTTAGTGACAATAACTAAAACGATTACGTCACTTGGTCTCTGTGTAATTTTCAAATGGGGACAATAAAATCAGAGATATCCAAACATAAATTTTATAATTTAAGATCCCAGTCCTTTACAGACGATCATTTGGGAAAATTAAAGGGAGGAAAGTTATAAATGTAGGAAATGTATGCGTTTAAATTTTTATACTTAATCATCGCTAAGAAAATCATCATCTAAATTAACATCGGTTGTATCAATATTATCATCCAAAGTTATGCCTTCAATCTCTAAATCTAAATCGTCATCATCATCTTCGTCTTTCGTAGAAGCAGATACTGTAATTGATGCTTTAGATGTGGATGAGGCTCCAAATGTCTGCATGGGAGCAGAAGCTGCATCACCAGTGTAATCATCACTTTTCTTATAATCTTGTACATCTACTTTAGCGTTACTTTCAAATATACCTTTTCGTTGAGCAAATTGCATTTCTTCTAGTGGATTACGTTCTATATTTAGAGGTAACGAGGCAGCAGCATGAGCTGGTAATTGCTGTCGCTCCTTTTGTTTGAGAAATTCTTCCACTTGCAAAGCATCTCCAAGGCCGGGGAAGAGATTTTCATATTTAGATGGATCAGCCAATGATTGACCGGCTTTTTCATTAAATTTGGCCAATTCTTCACGCCATAGCTCAACTATGCGAGACATTTGGCTAGGAATGTAGGTTCTTGCAAAGAACGCTGCTTCAGGCAAGCGATTAGTCTCTATCAATATTTCTAAACAACGTTCAACATCGGAACGTATAAATGCCGAAAGAAATGCTATATTGTGACGTCCTTGGGTGGAGCCATTATCACCCAAATTCTTTAACATTTCAGCATCGCCAGAAGCAGTTGCCAACAGTAAAAGTCCACTAAAGTCGTTTGCCTTCTCCATGCATTCTTTAACCAATGCCATATTATTTTTACGCGAAGCTACATCTGCTAATTGCGACCATTTTTGAGGATTTTCCGCTTCTCTAGCCAGTTTCACTGCAATATCTAACTGACCAATTTGTAAGGCCAAATCAAATTTATGATCTGGATCGGTGGATACTTGCAAAGCTTGAGATTTGAAACCTTGTTTCTCCAAAAAATGAGCCACTCGAGTACGATGTTCTTTTGGTATAGTGGGCAAAACCAAATCAGCTCTTTCAAAATCACGGCGCATAACAGCAGTTTGATATTCCAATACCGACAATTGTAAAGAAAATGAAATAACATTAAGTTCCTTATCGCCCAAATAAAGACGATTATCTTTGGGGACATAGCCCAACAAATACATGGTTCGATCCAAATGCGAAATTGTAACAATTTCCCCACCCACATAATAGTTAATACGATTCACAGAATTGGTGTAAATGAAACAATCACCAACCCACAGACCAGTTTTTACAACTTCATTTATTTCACCTGGAAATAGAGATATAAATATATACATATAATTTAATTAGATATATAAAGAACAAAAAAAAATCATTTTAAGGATTTTAGAGTTGTGAAATATTCGACATATACAAAAACCGGTTTTCGAATAATTCGAAAAAGGTCTGATTTTTAAAAACCAGTTTTAGGGTTTTTCTATTAAAAATCGGTTCGAATAATCGTTTTTCAGTCTTTTTAACCGACTTAAAAAAACAAGAGTAAGGCTGTCAATTCGTCATGTATTTTTTTTAAGAGTGTTCTCTTAAAACTCCGTAATTTATAAGCCGTATTATTATTATTTCCGCTTTTTTCTTTATTTAAAAAGATGCAGTTGCAGATTGGTCCCGTTGAAAAGTGGGCGAGGTCATGCCCGTACGAAGTAAATGCACATGCCTTTCCATCTACTTCTACTGAACTGATTCCTACGAAACTTTGCACACACATTAAGCTTCTGTATGATGAATGCTACATCATGATTAAAAAAGTGGGCAGTACCACGCCCATGCAAAGTAAATATTCTTTATCACCAACTTTTACTAAGCCGATTCGTACGAAACTGCATACACATTTAGTTGTTGTTACAATACAACATTATGGTTAGAAAAGTGGGTAGTGCCACGACCATGAAATGGAAATATTCATTTAAACTGCTTCTACTTAACCGACTCTTATTATTAGAACAAAAATTATGGGCATTGCCATGCCTATTTTGTAGTCGGCTTTTTTTATTGCAAGAACTATTTTTAGAAATTTAAGAAATGAGGTATACAATGAGTTTAAATTTTTCTTAATGACCAAAATATATTGATATCAACTACATGCGGGAGCTCAGCTCATGAATTCATCGTGTTCTCTGATTGTCAAACACCATATACAAAATTCACAATAATTTTTCATGTATGGTGTATGACAACCAGAGACATAGAAAATTGGCTTGAATGCGCCGATGCATGTATTTATTAATTTGCCTTGTTAGTGGCATTCAACATGAAAATAACACACATTTTCTTCAACATTTACTCTCTCAAATTATAAAAGTTTGCCCAAACACCTGGAACGCAAAGAAACCACAATTTTAATTCCCAATATTCCTATAGTGCTAGCTTACTAATTTTAAAGTTAAGTTTGCGATTTTAATCGTTTAAGTCTCGTAATATAATGCATTCTTATTACGAACCAAATGTGTGCATAGCTGCCAACTCCATAAAGCAAATGCTTTTCTATATATGATAATGTTAATTGGGTTGTTTTGCGTTTCAGGTAATGATATTTAGTTGTTGTATATTCTTGTAAATATACAACTAAATATCATTAGAGGGTGTCCACACCAGGCCCGATCAGTCTGCGAGCTACTGGTGGGGCGGGAATCCAGCATGGCTCAGCCAAGCTGGTGAACCGCCAAAAGGCGACACAGCCGAAAGGTGGTAGCCTTAAACCTAGCGGCGAGGTATCTCTGGACTTCAGGCCTAGTACCTCCAAAGCTGCTAAAGCCTTTGCCGGCAAACCGGCTAAAACCCCTTCTTCGAGTGCGGCGCGTTTGGACACGACTAAGTCGGCCAAACCCTCCGTTTCCCATGCGCCAATTGCGAAGGAAAAGGCAGTGAAGGACTCTTCCTCTTTCCAAAGTACTTTGCCTCCCCATGCCAAACCCGGCACCACCAAGAAAACCCCTAGGCACAAAAACCCTTCTCGCAGGGCTGCCACTACGAAGCGTTCCGCTTTAAGAAAAATTTCGGCCTTAGGCTCCATCCCGGCTGACCACCCCACTAATGAGCAGGCAGCTTCCCTTGCTTGGGCTAAAGCCCACATGGCCTCGCTGCAGAAAAATCCTCCTCTCTGCACCGAACAGGTGCAGAGGCATAAACGGCAAAGATCAGAGGAGGAAAGTGCAGCTGGGGCCAAACCTGACGGAACCAAGCGTTCCAAACAACATGCTCCAAATAGTGGTGGCTCCTTTAGCGAGGTCTCCAAAGGCAACCTCATGAGGCACATTATCGACAGGAGCATGAGTGACGGTGCCATTTCCCACGACAAATGGGATTTGGTCAACCTAAAATTGGCAGACGTGTTCTGGAAGATCTGGCAGGATAATCCGGGACCTCTGCCACAGTGCGTTGATTCTGGCTGGTACCAGAATCACGTTAAAATTATGGCTTGCGCAGATGAACGCTCAGCGTTGCTGCTAAAACAAGCCATCGACTCTATTGGCGAGGTGTGACAAGGTGCTAGGTTGGATGCGGTTCCTATGGAGGATATTCCCTAAAACCCTAGAGGCTTTGCCGACATACCCGCTGAACCATCGGCTGAACCAGAGGAAATCCTCAAGATCCTTAGGAGCTGCAACCACTCTAAAGCAGCATCCGCTGCAATGCTCCTCCGGGTGGTTGAGAAGGAGGAGGAGCCAGTCTTTGTCCAGGAACCCTGGATCCACCAAGGACGGGTTTCTGGGCTAAACCTCAGGGGCTTCAAGCTTCTGTTTGCCAGAGGCACAGGTAACATAAGATCTTGCTTACTGGCTAAAAACTCTTTACGTATCTTTATTTTATCTGATTACAGTGATGAGGATACTGTTGTTGCGGCATTGGAGACAACCACTGGCATTATCTGGGTAGTCTCCAGCTATATGGCACATGACCACGGAGAGTGTCCACCAAATGAGAAGGTACGTGGGATTGTGGCTAAAGCGGCAAGCACAAGGACGCCCATTATTATATGTGCTGATGCCAACTCGCACCACATCACTTGGGGTAGCAGTAACACCAACGCACGAGGTGAGTGTCTTTTCGATTTTATTCTTAGTAATAATCTTGAAATAGTTAATAGAGGTTCGGAACCCACTTTTATTGTCTCAAACCGCAGCGAGGTTTTAGATATCACATTGGTCAGTGCACAGCACACCAACTTAATTAGTAAATGGACGGTATCGACCATCGTTATATTGACTTCTCTATAGGGATTTTTGAATCTAGGCCGGATCCCATAGTAAATAGAAAGAAAACCAACTGGGAGATGCAAAGCAATCTCCTTCTGAATACCCTAATCTCTGCTCCCACAATAAACACTATTGGGGACATCGACTCGGCGGTACATATGCTCAGCGAATCATTCCGCTATGCCACAAGCATGTCCTGCAAACCTATGATATGCAAAGGCAAAAGTAAACCACGTTGGTGGTGTCCCGAAATTGCACAGTCGCGCAGCGAATGTCGTAGACTATTCAACGAGGCCAAACGATCAGGCAACTGGTCGAGCTATAAGACCTCTGTGAATAGATTCAAAAATCTAGTTAGGAACGCTAAGAGGAAGTCTTGGAGGAATTTCTGCAGTGGAGTGGAGGGTTTCTCTGAGACCAACCGCATGCGTAAGATATTGGCAACCTCACCGGTTGTACCCAGCTACATACAGAAACCATGTGGTAGCTGGACGTTGAGTAGCCAAGAAACGCTCAGCGTGCTACTTGATACACACTTCCCCGGCAATCTCCCAGCCCCTGTAGCAGGGGCTGGTACAAGCCGTACCCCTGAGTCGCCCTCTACAGTCACCGTCCCTCTGGACATCGACAGACTAAAATGGGCGATTAACAGCTTTGATCCATTTAAATCTCCGGGACCAGATGGCATAATTCCAGCTGATCTACAGAGAAACATGGACCTGGCTATACCATGGCATTCTGTAATATATAAAGAATGCTTAAACTACTCTTATATTGCAGCTTGCTGGAGTAGGTGTAGGGTTATCTTCATCCCTAAAGGTGGCAAGACTTCCCACACTAAACCTAAGGACTTCCGACCAATCAGTCTGACATCCTTTCTGCTCAAAACCCTAGAAAGAGCTATTGATATACATCTGAGAATGTCTATACCCGCGACACTTCTCTCTCCCTCACAACATGCCTACACCAAAGGCAAGTCTGTGGAAACTGCCCTACACTCTCTGGTCAGCCACATAGAGAAATCTCTGGAACACAAAGAGTTCACTATGGTGGCCTTTTTAGACATAGAGGGTGCCTTTAACTACGTCAAACCCGATTTCACTATCTTGAATATGATGGAACTAGGGATTGATTCTAATATCTGCAGTTTCGTTAAGAACCTGCTAACAAATAGGGTCATAAGCGCCTCGATTGGAAATGTTACTGAATACAGGGCAGCCAATCGGGGCACTCCACAAGGAGGGGTTCTTTCACCACTCCTGTGGAATCTGACTATCAACTCTCTGCTGCTAAGTCTGGAGCGTAAGATGGTTAAGACTGTCGCATACGTCGACGACGTGGCGGTAGCCATCTCTGGCAAGCACCTGAGTACAATCTCTCAGTGTATGGTGTCCGCACTGGCACTCGTTAGTAAATGGAGCGTCAATTGCGGGCTGGGCGTCAATCCAGCTGAGACTGAATTGGTGCTTTTTACTAGAAAGTACAAAGTCAAAGACTTTGTGCCTAATAGACTCAACGGGATCACATTAACGGTCTCGGATAACGCCAAATACTTGGGCGTAATCCTAGATAGCAAACTATCTTGGAATCGAAACACCCAGTACAGAGCGGATAAGGCCCTCGTGGTTATCTATACGTGTAAAAGAGCCATTGGTCGCAGCTGGGGCATAGAGACCAGAGAGATCAACTGGATCTTTGAAGCGATAGTTAAGCCCATTTTATTTTATGGTGTATTAGTTTGGTGGGAAGCGGTAGAGAAAGACTCTCATCGCAGAACACTTAATAAAATAATAAAATATTTCGGCTGGCAGCGACACTCAAACAGGTGCGCTCAGGTCGACTCCAACGAAAGCACTCTTCACGTTGATGAACTGGCTTCCGGTGGAGGGTATGGCCAAACAGCTAGCTTTATTCTCGGCGATCAGGCTGAACGCTACATGCCCATGGTCACGAACTGATTATGGGCACTCCAGGATTCTGCGACATCAAGAAATTCACAGCAACATTGATTATTGCGCACCGAAGCCTTACTTTGGTGGACTATTCCTCTCACTTGTTCCCGGGAGGGAACAGTACCTCTCATCTCTCAACCCTGATGGAGCGATCAAAGTCTTTACGGATGGCTCCAAAAGGGGCACCAGAACTGGCGGAGGGTATCTCTAAACGAGATAGCGAGACATTCGAGAGTAACACTGTGTTGGATTCCGGGACACTCAGATTGTTCCGGGAACGATATTGCGGACGGAATTGCCAAACAGGGAGTGACATTGAGCAACTCGATGATATGCTACTTCGTTGGCATCCCTCTATCACATTGTAAATCACTGATACAGCTTGAATCATTCAGGCTGGCACAATATAGGTGGGAACGCGAAGGCACCTGTCGCGTAGCTAGGTCCACGTGGCCCCACTACGACCTCAGCAGGACACGAGATCTACTGCTCAGGCTCGGTAAAGGTCGAACGAAACTATTAGTAACAGTGCTCACAGGGCACTGTAATATTGGGACCCATGCCAGAAGGATGGATCTAAATCATAACGACTACTGCAGAAGTTGTAATGATGAGGAAGAGGAGGAGACTGTTCTCCATCTTCTATATCAGTGTCCGGCTCTAGCCAGCTTAAGGACGAGAATCTTGGGCGCTAGCATATTTCCAGACTTAGAGAGTCTGGCTAATGTAGGGCTAGTCAGGCTATCCTCCTACTTAGTTCAATCGGGATAGTTTGACACGGCGGCAGGGCAGTCGTAATTTCTATGCCCTGTCTGCTTTAGGGTAACACAAAGGGGTCGAATCAACGGACCCAAGTGAGTCACTCCTACAGTCGTGACTGCCCTCCTTACCTAACCTAACCTTCTTGTAAAATAGTTGACAAGAAATGTAAAATAGCATAAATATATGCGAAACATGTCTTTTTGTGTGATATTAAGGCACTAACAGCACACTTTAATTCACAAGAAAATCTGAGAGAATTCTTCTAGATTATCCTGTGAATGAATCGTACGATCGTATAGTATAGTGAATCATGCCGTTTATTGTCTGATAATTAAAAATAATCACATAAAATCTAAATAAAATAATTTTTTTTCAAGTTATGAGTTTTAGTCGAACTGTATGGGTTATCCAAAAAAAATTTATTACTTTGGCTTGAGTTCGGTTTTAATTTAATTTTTCAATTAAACTATATTTTTATTTCGAGATAAATGTGAAGGATGTAGACAAAGAAAATTTTAACTGTACGGAGAGTTGAACTGACGTTTCGGTAGCTCCCGCTAATCTCTTCAGAGCTCTTTTCCGCGTAGACCACTCGACCAAAGTCGGTGATTTACAGTAAAAATTTTCTTTGTCTACATGCTTCACATTTATCTCTAAATAAAAATTTAAGATTTAAGTATTAAATTAAAACCGAACTCAAACCATAATAATTAAATTTCTTTGGATATAAACCCATACAGCTCGACTAAAACTCATAACTTAATTGTTAAACTCTAAAGGCACCTAGAAAAGGATGTACATGTTCAAATAAACTGAACAAGCAAATATTTACATACTAGTAATTGTAATTATGAATGATAATTCATACCAGAATAGAGAAATAACAAGAAGCTTAAAAAAAGGCAAAGAAAAAAGTGAATATCAATAACTATCAAATGAAATATAGCTCTAAAAGTGACAGTATGAATTGATTAAAAGTATATTATATTCAACTCTTGACTGCAAACCACCGACTTTGGTCGAATGGTCTACGCGGAAAAGAACTCTGAAGAGATTAGCGGGAGCTATCGAAACGTATGTTCAACCATCCGTGCAGTCAAAATTTTTTTTGTCTACATGCTTCACATTTATCTCTAAATAAAAATATAATATTTCTGTTTAAAAAAATTTAAAAAAACAATAACAATTTATTACGTCAGAGTTTTATTTTCCTCAAAAATATTAATATTTCTATTACCCTACGTCTATACCTGATATATTTTTATCATGACAAAAGTCGAACTTTATATTGAAAAATTTTTTGTTTTATGTTAGCTGTTTTGCTTATATGGAATTTGACATTTGTCATGATAAAAATATATCAGGTATAGACGTAGGGTTATAGTCTGAAACGGCTAAGGTATACTTATCGGCGAATTGATACAACAAAGCAACTTTTTTGGGAATTGTAGCGTCAAAAAATGTATGAGAAACACTCAAAGCGAATATTAAAATGTGAGTGTATTGGTAAAATATACTACAATTTGACAGCAAAATTACCGAACATATGGGCTGATGCACAGACCTTATATATCGACTTGGAAACGGACTTAAAAATACAATTTTTTTATTTAAAAAAATATTCGATTTTGCCGCATAATTCGTGGAAAAAACACGATTGCTGAATAACTTAAAAACCGCGCTTTAAAAAATAAC
Source organism: Panzeria rudis (assembly GCA_956483635.1). Taxonomy (NCBI): domain Eukaryota; kingdom Metazoa; phylum Arthropoda; class Insecta; order Diptera; family Tachinidae; genus Panzeria; species Panzeria rudis. Next base: position 29,940,538 of record OY101449.1, on the reverse strand, counting down.
CCGGAAAATTGGGAAACGATCGGTTTTTCGAATAATTCGAAAACCGGTTTGACAACTCTAATCTTATTGCTTACCTAGTACATCAAAGGCACTTTCGATGCCATCATCTTCCAGGTCTTGTTTAGTTTCCAATGCAATTGAAATGGCGCCGGTATCTACGGATAATATAAAGAAGGACTCTTCGGTAGCAAGACATACTAATGTACCAGATTCATTCCAAAATACATGGCGCGGTTGTACTTCAATGCGTCTTACTAACGTTAGAGCTTCCCAATCATAAAAGACTAAACTCGATGATGTTCTTACACCAAACAAATAGCCACCGTAAATACTCTCTGCGCCTAAATCAGGCGTAAAACTTTTACGTTCTTTAAAGTTGCGGAACAAACGTACAGTGCCATTATTCTCTCTAATGGCGTATTCATTACTTTCTAAAGCCCATACGAATTCCTGCGCTGATCCGAATGCTTTGTTACGCAAAGCCATAGAAGTGTAAATTATATATTCACCATCACCACAAACAACCACAAAACGACCATTTGGATTGTGAGCGATGGTCTGGGGATAAATTTCACAGGCTCCCATATCTTTCACAGCTACAGGCAAACGCTCGCCGTCTTTTATGTCAGTGCCATCCGCTAAAGCTTTTAAATTGACCTACAAAAAAAATAATTTTAGAGCTTATTTATTTTGAATACAAATTCAATATTTACCTGTTGCATTTCCGAATGTTTGGCCCAAATTATTTTACTGCCAATAACATCCATGGACATAGCTGGCTCTTCTCGCCCAACTTTAATAATTATGGAACCTTCATCATAGCCAAGAGCTACGTTATTCGTACCACGCATACATGCAATTGTCCAAACCCGTTCATAGCCATAATTTAAACAAGTTTCCAAACGGTATGTACCCGAATGCCATATACGTACAGTGCCATCTTCTGAGCCCGTCAATACTATTGGTAATTCTGGATGGAAACAAACTGCAGATATGTTTTGCGCATGGCCTTCTAATGTTTGTACGCATGTTTTATTTTGATAGTCCCAAATTTTAACCAAACGATCATCAGCACCCGAAATTAAATAAGGTTTGTCACCACCATGATAATAATCAACACAGTTTACGCCCTTCTCATGACCCTCTAATGTAAAGTTTGCGAAATTAGATCCCAACTGCCAAACTTTTACGGTACGATCCAAAGAGGCTGAAGCAAAAGTATTATTATCTTTGGGATTAAATACGATTTGCATAACATAATGTGTATGACCCTCAAAAACGCGCTGGCAAGCCCACATTTTTTCCCAATTCCAAAGTTTGATAAGCATGTCATCTATGTAAATACACGTTGAAATGGTTATTTAATTATGTTATTCATGTGCATATGTACATATGTATGTAACTATGCATGTAGTTTAGGATGTAATGAACAGGTAGGAAAATTAGATCAGCGGCAAGCGGCAATAAAGGGTTCAATTGTTTCTCGTTTTATTAAGACAAACAACAAAGGGAGGACAAATGTTATCCAAAACATATACCTTTCAAAAGAAACAGGGAATATACTTAACTCATACATAGGGGTTGTTCACAGATTCCGTAGTGCACTTAGGGGAGGGAGTAAAAATTTTTTTTTGCGTAGCTGAAGATTTATGCTGAAAGTTTTTGAAGAAGTGTTACGCACATAGTAATATGTCTAACCTGACCAGACATCTTGATCCCGCCTAAAATTTTTATCTAGCTTTTTCGAGCTTTAAAATCTATAATTCTGTTTTTCCGTTATTGTCAAAAATATCGAAAATGTTTCAACTGAATAAAATAAGTAGGTACATAGATATATTTCTTGTATTGGTCGGATAAAAGCTCATTGAGTAAAGTGCTTTAAAATTAAAAAAATATGTATTTTTAGACGTTGCACGCAGGAGTATAATATATTCAATCTAGCTGGCCAAAACTCAATTTTTGTTGTTGTAATTTTAGTAAAAATTTAAACAGAGACCTAACCGTTATAAGAAATAAAAAAAAGTTGAGATATAGCAGTTAAAATATGAGAAATATTTTTTTCGTCTTGAAATAACTGTTATTTTTTTAACAAATATGTATTTGTGTCTGTTTATAATTGTTATAATTAACAAAAAACTTTTTCTGTTGCTCATAACTTTTATTTTTGAAGAAGCAACTTACGGAATTGAAACCACTTCCGATCGGAATGGTGTTCTGAAGGTATATTGAACAGGTACCACTACAAGAACAGCTGTTTTTGTAAATTTGAGAATGTGTGCGTCACACAGACAATAGATTTTGACACATATCCGGGAGTTTTCTATCAACAACGGGCATGTATTAGTAAATTTGAGAGAGCTTATGAATGTGTGCGACTCACAGATAATGGATTTGACATATTTCTGGGATATTTCTACTAACAAAATACATATGTTTTTGGTGTTGTATTTGTTTTAGTTATGTTGGTACCTGTAATGAATATGCCTTGGGTGTTCTGTGACATGGCTGATAAAAGCAAAAAGAAATGTTAGTGATGTAGAAACAATCTACACAAATGAAAATAGGCTCGTTATTCGAGTACCTTTTTCATACATGATATAAAGAGTCGTGTGAATTCTTTTGTAATCATTTCACTTTTTTGATTTTACTTCATAGAAAACTTGTATTAAATAAGTTGAGAAATATATTATAAAAATAGTTAAAAAAAAACTTAACTTAAGCGGCCTGGAGACTATCAAAAAAAGTCATCAAACACAAGGTTGTGTGCGTGCGGTCGTTGTTTTTCGGGTACACGTATTTGTTGTCGGCTCTGTTTGAAGAAAATCAAAATGTTTTGATTTTTATTTTGACGGCTGATTTTTTGTACGTCTCCATTTGTGTTTGACAAAAAATTTTTATTTTTCTGTGTTTTTCGTCGCAACAACATCGCGGGTAAACAGTAAAAGAAAAATAATTTGTTTTGTGTTTTTCACCTGTGTTGTGTTCTTTTTTCATTAAAAAATAAAAAGATAAATAAAATAAAAAATATAATATTGCAAGTAAAGCAAATATTTTTCAATTGTGTTGTGCTTTTACCGCAAGAACTTTGAATATAAAAAATTTTCAATTCTGCTTTGGTATTTTCATCGTCCGACATTTTTTCAATATGTTCACTACAACGGCAAAATACAAATTGTGTTTGAAGCTTTTATTTGTACGTCTCTTTCAAATGCTACAATCACACGACACCCACACATATGCAATGTTTGATGCCTTATTTTGATAGTCTCCAGGGCCCTTTAAACGAAAACAATAAAAAGCTATTCATTTATTTCAATATACGGATGAAATCATTCTTTTTATTTCAACACTAACTACAAAACATGGTGGTGTTGCCAGTATAGAAACCTAAAATTACTTAAAACACACAATCAGCGTTACCGTTGGTGCTACTAAAGTAGCAATTTGAAACTGTTCAATAACAATTGTGAGTCCTAAACATAAAATAATTTTTTTTTATGAATGTGGCTGAAATTTTACACATAATTATTATCGACAATGAAATACAAATATTTGTTGATTTATTGTACCTTTTTTAATTCAAAAATAATTTTAATATGTGGTTATTTTTGGTCTCTGAATTTAAATCAGATGTAAGAGTATAAAAAATTACTGATATTCCGAGGGAATCAATCAAATCACTCCGATTCATGGACAGTTTCTGCGGAAGTTTTATTAACAACTCACATATGAAAGAGAATAAGTACAACGCCATAAGAAAAAGTACTTCATAATTAATCCATATATTGTAGTATGTGATGGAAATAGTTTGTTTTAAAATCGGCGCCGATTTCATGACTTCTTTGGAGTGTCTTTTTTGTTGAGATTAAGATTTAAAAAAGAACGAATTGAATTTGAATTCATGGTAAAATTAACACAAAATCAATTATTTTTTTGCAAAATAACAGCGTAAAATGTTATTACTTTTTAAAATTGATATTAATAAGATTTAAAAAACCAAATGAATTTAGTGCATGGTAAAATTAACAAAAAATAAATAATTTGTTAAAAAAACTGAACAAATTTTAAAAGTATCGTCGCATCGACAGTAAAATATCGCCGATGCCGATGTATCGGAAAATCTGAAGTATCGCCGATATATCGGCTAGTTTTAAATATAATAGTGCGAAAGAAAGAACTCCTTCGACATCGGCGAATAGGCAGTTAAAAAACAACGAAAATTTTAATTTAATTGTAATTAACAAAAAATAAATAATTTGTTCAAAAAGAGATCTAAAATATGTAAAAAGTATCGTCGTATCGAGAGTAAGATATCGCCGATACCGATGTATCGGCAAATCTGAAGTATCGCCGATATATCGGTATCGGTATCTGTATCGGTTACATTCCTAGTTTTGCTAGCGGTTTGCTGCCTTAATTTTTTTCGAAAAAGTCGGGAGAGCGGATGGGGGAGTTTGGTCCCCCACGCATAACTCTGTCATTTGTCATACGATTTTAAAATTCATTTTTGGTTTGAAAGGGTTTCCTTGCGGCTTAGTTCTATAATTTTTTTCGAAAATCGGTGGGGAAGGCATTTTCCACTTACCAACATCTAACATCTACCATCAATTTGCGCTAATGTACAGCCATATGAGGGTAACAAATAAAAAAAAATTTGATTATTCCTCTCCAAAAAAAAAATCACGTGTTTGACGTAATTATACACAAAAGTACCAGAGCAAAAAACAAGTAGCAGACAAAACATTGCCACCTGTACGCTTATTACACCATGTTTCTTCCAACTTTATGCCGCTTTTTAGTGATGATACTAAATTTATCGAATGATGGTGGGTGGAACAAATTGAGGTAGGAACATTTTATATTGATGTTGAAATGTGTTGGCCGTTCAGCCCTGTATAATTCTGTAAAATTCGCAAATTGATGGTAGATGTTGGATGTTGGTAAGTGGAAAAAGCCTATTAGTCTCTAGTCACGAGTTATTTGGCCGCCGAATTTTCTATAGTGCCATCACAAATTATGGCTTACACCTAAGAAACTCGCGCCGACCTACACTTTGTATAGAAAGCCGGATCCCTCAAATTCCTCTTCTATATCACTATGTATCGAAATAACTTTCGTATCGTTACATCTCTAATCGAAAGATTAAATTGAAAATGAACTTAAGCCAAACTAATTAAATAACTTTGGATAAAAACCATACAGTTCGACAAAAAAAAATCATAACTCAATTATTTTTTTGTTTATCTAGAACTTACTGAAAATTACCTATCGCGACCTTAGTATTGTTTTGGCACATATAATAAAAAGTCGGAATGGAGAAAAACAACAAAGAATATTTACATAAAGTTTTCTCAAAATATATCCGATAGATTTTTTTGTATTCTCACCACTGCTTCCGGCATATCGCGACCTTAGTATTGTTTTGGCCCATATGCCAAAAAGTCGGAATGGAGAAAAACAACAAAGAAGATTTACATACAGTTTTCTCAAAATATATCCGATAGAATTTTTTGTATTCTCACCACTGCTTCCGGCATATGTTTGGAAGAAAAATGTAAATTTTTGTCAACTTTCATCAATCCGATTAGAAATTAACATCTTTTTACTAGAAGTAAAATATCTTGTTATGTGCTCCAGTAACCACTTTTTTATTTTATTTGTAAAAAGTAACTTTTGTTGCTCCATGTGTATACTAACTGCTGCGTATTGAGTAACTTGTTATTGAGGTGAAGTTTTCTACTTTTTATTGAAAATAAGCGTATAAATGTTATTAGAAAAGATATTTACATGGAATAAAAAGTTATAGTGATGAAACTTGGTATTTTACTTGATTTCTGATTTTTATTTTTTTATTAAAATTATTTTTTTTACAAAAAATTTATCAAAAATGATGATATCGAGCACAATGAATGCTTGATATCTCAGAAACCAGTTTTTTTAAATGGTCGGTGGGCCAAAATAATACTAAGGTCGCGATATATGTAATAAGTGAGCTACAGTGAAGTAAAGTATTCTGAAATTAGTGACTGAAAATTTACTTTTTTGTTTGATATTTTCAGTAAAATATTGCTCGGGTTTGTTCATAGCCTTATAGTGCTGCTCATCAGTTGTAGTGCGCTTCGTTTTCAAATAAATAAATACGATTTTATTTACATTTATCATTAAGCCCGACTCCCATTTATGAGTTGAACTGAATTTACGAAAACAGAAAGAAGCATATGATGTATAAAAAGGCATAAAACTTCGAATGCGTATTTTCGTTCGAGTTATGGAGAACTTCGAGTAATGGAAGTTCGAGTTACGCAAGGAGAATTGTAAGTTATTTACTCTCTTATCGCTACTGCCAATCGAATTAGTTCGAGTTATAGAAGTTTGAGTATACATTATAACATTTAAATTTAAAAACCTTCTCTATTGCAAACCTTTATCGGTATAAACTATGTTGGCAAAAACAATTTTTTAATAAATTTGCTAGTTTTCGATTAAAACCACGAAAGAGTTTTGTACCTAATTTTTTAAATATAGGTTACTTGATGCTAATTAATAAGACGTTGACAATAAAGAAATAAAATCGTTATCAAACATTTTAATTAAAATAAATTAAAATTCTTTATACTATATGTATAAAGAAGAATTTCAAAAATCTTCGGTTTACAAGAACTACATATATTTAAAAACTGACTAATCAAAATTCTGATTAATCAATTAATTGATTAATCAAAGTGCTGATTAATTAAATAATTTTAATTTTGATTATTCAAATTTAAATAATTTTATTCAAAATAATAAAACAACAATATTTCAAACAAAATGAATTTAACACATACAAATATAAAACCAAGGTAGATCTATAAGGTATACTTATCGGCGAATTGATACAACAAAGCAACTTTTTTTGGGAATTGTGGTGTAAAAAAAATGTATGAGAAAAACTCAAAGCCAATAATAAACTGTGAGTGGATTGGTAAAATACACTACAATTTGACAGCAAAATTACCGAACATATGGGCTGATGCACAGACCTTATATATCGACCTTGATATAAAACGAAAGAAATACAAAAAAATAAAAATATTACAAGCATAAAATAAAATAAATCAAGACAAAAATTAAAAACACAAATTATTCAATTGTTCAATATATAAATTATTCAATATCATGATTAATCAAATAATCCTCATTTTGAATAATCAAATTTAAAATTATTTGATTAATCAGCATTGTGAATAATCAGGATTATTGATTAATCGATTAATCACAATTTTGATTAATCAAAAATTTGATTAATCGACTATCGCACATCCCTAATAAAAACATTATTTTTTAATGAAATATTTTTTCAATTGAGTTATGAATATAGTCCAACTGTTATGCAAAGTTATTTAATTCGTTTGGCTTAAGTTAGTTTTCTATTTAATCTTTCGATTACATATTTTTATTTTAAGCCTAGTACGCAATTCCGCCCGAATTTCAGGTTAAACATTTTGCATTTATTTCTACACAGAATATTTGTAGACAAATTTGGTTTTATTCACGCGAATTCACTTATTTTTTTGTAAATTACAACGTACAATATATGAAAAATTATTTGAAAGACGACAAAAACACAATATATCAAAATTTTCTTGAACAAACAATTGTCTGAACATTAATTTTTGTGTTATCGAAATAACTTTCGACACTGTATTAATTTGTATGTGAATTTAGATATGTACATATGTCGAGGTGATTTACTTTTACGATACAAATAATTTTCTTTTAATCTTAAATTTTTGGATTCTCCATTTGTTTTATCTTTCATATTTTCTACTTACCGCTACTAGTCAATATCAGCGGCTGAATTGGGTGTACGGCAATACAACGTATGTAATCTGAATGCGCCTCATATGAATGAACTTTTTCCAATGTGTTATAATTAAAAATACGTATTTGCATATCATCGGAACCGGTGATAAGCCAATTTTTACGTGCTACAAAACGCCCGGAACGCACTGGAACATCGCATACCTCGAAATCTTTTACCATTTGTTGGTTTTCATAATTCATGATGTGTACGTGGCCATTATAAAGGGCACACAACATCCAAGGTTCGGTTGGATGAATATCAACGCATTTTACACGATCTGAACGTGATGTTAGACGCCGTTTAATATCTAATTTCAATGGCATTTTTTAAATTACTTTTCGGTATTTATTCTATTGTAATTAGCAACTGACTTCAGTAAAAATATTTGCACTTCTTCAACGATTAATTAAATTCGATGAGATAAAACTTCTTCTTGTTTTACTTGTTCATATCACAATAATGGTTGAACGCAAGGCATGATACAATAATACAGGTACATGCATTAGAAAATTTTTTTCATTTAGCTTGTCAAATGTTCATGTGAATTGTCAAAAATTACATACTCAGCAACAACAAAATTCGTTGCACACCCAACCAAACACGTACAAACCACGGCGAGTACAGTACCAGGTAGCCATATCATCACAGATGATCATCAGCTGATTACACCCCATCAGTCAAACTCTGTATAAAAAAGAGAAAAGCTTTAACCCGAACTGTCAAAGTACAAATAAAAATAGTCGTACACCTTCTTTGTATGTGTGTAGTTTTAATGATAAGGCCACTTGATATTAATTCGCTTTGGTAAAACAAAACACAGCTGTGGAGAATTTTAGCTAATGCATGTACCTGTATTATTGTATCATGAACGCAGGGATGGTTAATGAGATGAGAAAATCATACCAATTATAGTCTAAAATTGTACTTTTTTGAGTTTAATTGTAACAAAAAGGATTTTTAAACCTAGAAACGTGTACGGAAAATATATCAATTTCAGACGTTAATATAGGTATGTTTTATTCGAGTTTTATATAAATATTCAGATCAAATTTAAGTGTATATAAACTTATTAAGTAGCTATATAAAAATTAAGTATGGATAAAATACTGCCAAGTTACAAGAATTCTAATATATTGCGTTTATCACTGAAAAATAAAAATACTAAAAATATTTCCTGACAAAAAAAAATTTTGTCAATAAAAATATACAAACAATAAGATGTCGGAAGATGCAAGCGTATTTGTATTTTATTTAATGTATCTAGCCGGATTCATATATTTTTGTTTGCTTCTTGAGGAAACGTAATGTTTGGACACGAGTGGAAACAGTAGGATTTCTTGTGTGCTACAACGCCAGAAAGGAAGAGTTCAATCATTCACGCCAAAAGAAAACGGCATACCACAATAGTATATTCATAATCTTCAAAATAAACAAAATGCTTAATAAAACCATTTTATTTCCAGTACTTGAATTTATATGTTCCATTTTTTTCTTATTATTTGGTATTTATTAAAATTTATGCAATTATATTAATTTGTTATATTTTTTTACAAAATTTTATAAAAAATTATGAGTGCTGCCAAGCATAAAATGTTAAGTAGTAATGCCGTCCTATTTGATGTAGTAATAGATATAGGTATAAGTTTCGAATAAAATATACCTTATGTATAATGATCAGCAAGAGCCTTAAGCACCGACCAACCAGACGCAGCATAAGTATTGGTGTTAAATTTTGTTTTGTTTTTCGCATACATACGTAATATCTGCAACACTTTTAATTGGATAAAATGAAACAAGAGCATATAATTGTTGTCTCTTTCTCAAGAAATGATTTGTGCAATTTTTAACTGTCACAATTGTCGTGTCTGGTTGGTCTGTGCCTTAAGTTTCAATCACTACGTTTTGTGAGCTAACCTTATATGATCTCTTTATATACTCCTCTGTTTAAGTCGAACTTTGTCCTCAATGCTTTGGAAAGTTTAAATTTAAAATATTGTGATAATAAAAAAGCAGCAATAAGGATATTTTCTAAAATAATACAGGATTTATTAATTGTACTATATAAGCCAATGGTGTACCACTGTACATTTAATATTAATATATGTACCAAAAATGGTACAATCGTACCATCTTTACCATCCCTGCTTGAACGTCAGCGAAATATATGTACATATGTCAAATGTTTGTAGCAGTGTGACCAGATCGAAAATTATTAGCAGCTAAATCAGGTAATAGCACCTTTCCATTATGAGCAAATTACGTAGATTTGGGAAATTACTTCGAAATTTTTCCACTAAGCTTGTGAGTGATTTGGTATTCGGATTTTCGCAGTTAAATGATGCACTTAATTTATAAGGTGTACGCAGCAGCTGTAATTGGATTTTTTCCATATATAGTTTGACATTTAAAATTAATGAAATATTCTTTAGTAATTTTTTCGAAATCATCAATCAGAATTAATGGATGACCCAGGGATGGAGTTTGTAATTTTAACAGCAACGCAGGGTTGCATAGAGTATTTTCGACATAGTCTGTATCACATTAATAGTATGTTTCCACCAACTTTAAATTACGTAATTTAGGTAAATAACTTCGAAGTGTTTCCACCGACCTTGTGAGTGATTTGGTGTTCGAATTTTCGTAGTCAAATGATGCACTAAGGTGTGCGCAGCAGCTGCAATTAAATTTATTCCATATATAGTTTGACATTTAAAATTAATTAAATATTCTTTCATGTCATTATTTCGAAATTGTCCATCACAATTGATGGATGACCCAGGGATGGAGTTTGTAATTTTAAATGCAACGCAGGGTTGTATAGATAAATACAGTTCGAAAAATATTATTTTCGACATAATTTGAAATAAATCACCCACTTTAAGGTAATTTGATCGTATGCAAAATGTATGGTAAATCATGCATAATCAACATGATTTGCTCAAATCACCATGATTTGTCGAAATCATGCCGGTGGAAACACTATAAGTCATTTGAGATAACTTGCCAATATGAAAAATATATGGGAAATCATGTCGCAAATTACCTTATTTGGGCAAATCAAATATTTTGGCCGAAATTACATATGTATATGGAAACGCACTATTAAATTAAAGTATTTTCTAGGTTATCTCAAGTTATTTTTAAAAGAAGCCGACTTGGCGTTTTTTTAGTTTTAGCGATTTATTTTAGTTGTTGCGATTTTTTTCAGTTTTGACGCTTTTTTCGGTTTTGGGGGAGTTTTTTTCGGTTTTTTGTAATTTTTTGGTTTCAGCGATTTTTTTGTTTTGGTGATTTTTTTGGTTTTTGACGATTTTTTAGGCGGGCGCTTTTTTTGGTTTTGGCGCTTTTTTCCGTTTTGGAGATTTATTTTAATTTTTGGCGATTTTTTCGCTTTTTGCTTTTAGTTTTGTTAAACAAGCAATTATTTCTTTAGTATTTTTTTTTTGCCAAAAATTATAATTATTCATTTGTTACTGTTTATTTTGCAAACAGCTGATTGTTTTGCACTTTACACAATCTGCCCGAAAAAAGTCCGGTCTGTTTCGTGCAAGAAGAAGAATGTTATGTTCTCAAAAGCGCTCTCATTTACCCAATTCTCGAGTACGGGAACACGTTTCGCGCACCCAATTTTGAGTACGGGAACACACTTATTATTATGTGTACTCATAAGGTCCGTTTGTTTACTTTTACAGTAAAATGCAGTAAATGAGTAATTACTGAGTAAACAATAAAATCGTGCTTTTAAATCAGTGGTGGCCAGACTTTCAATTTCCTATACTCGCGAGTATAGGCTGTTTTTTACCATCAACACACGTATACTGTGTGTGAGACACACAGCCTATCTATTTAGCCGCGTATCACATACACAAACAAAGATAAGATAGTGTTTGTGTGGCCACCACTGTTTTAAATATGTAATAGAGAATCCTATAAATTAGTTAAAGTGATTAAATTATATTCACTTATTTAGATAAATTTCGGTTATATTTAGAGCTTTAAAAGAGTATATTAAACTTAAGATATTAATGAATTGCAATAGTTTTACTTCTTTTTATTACATGCAGATACAGCTTAAGCTTTTGAGGAGAAACTTCAAATTACACATAAAATTTTAGGAAATACCATTTTCCCGCTGAATTTTCAAAAGTTTTACGATAAATCTTTTGCTTATTTTGACCATTTTCTACCTATTTTTGAGGAATTTTGAATTTTGAATCAAAGTTTTAAGCGATTTATCGCAAAATTTTTGGGAATATTTTTCATTTAGCTATTTTCTAGCTATTTTCAACTCGCTTTAAGCGGTATTTTTGGGAAAAAAGTTAGCAACAGTGTGGAGAATGTATACATTTCTATTTTAACAATCTCACTCAAAATGAAAATTGCATGCAACAAAGCTGCGTAGTAATGTGGAATTATTTTATTTATGTATTTCAATACAAATACTTTGTTAAATAGTATATATGACTGATTAATTTAAAACTATGTTAAAACTACGTGTTTTACACAATTTAGAAAATAAGTATTAAAGTTGGTGTTCAGATCTTAACTACGGTTATAGCGATTACCATCACCACGTCTAACTACATCTTTATACTCATCCATACACCTCATGCGCTCAATATATTCAGGATCATCGTTTTCAACTTGATGTTCAAGGTCGGCCTTTTCTTCTTCCTCTTGAATTTCTGGATCTAGAGCAGCAACAATAGCTTTTTGTTCATTTATATGGGCCATTTTTTCAGCATCTGGAAAAATACCTTCATCCACCCGTTGCTGATAGAATTCGTCGACAGTCATCACAGGAAGACTGGGATAGCCGAGACCAAAGATGGCTTTTTGTGTGGCATCTTTAGTTATAATAAACGGCTGCATAGGCTTGGGCTTTGGAGGCATGTGCATATGTCTTGTACCGTGTGAATGTGAGTGGGCATGACCATGACTATGAGACTGACCTGCACCGAAATCAGATTCTACAGCATTTGTTGGCGGCAATACAAAATCATCCATTTTTGTAGTACCGAACTCGGCCATTCGTTGTTTTCTCATTTCGACAACACCCTTTTCCAATTCAACATTTTGCAATTCTTCATTAACATCAATGATACTTTTGTTTATGTATTTTATAAAGAAATCTCGTTTGATTTCATCATCAACTGTGTTGCTATTAACGGCAATTTTCATTTGTTTGATTTGGGCTTCTAGTTCTTTCTTTCGTTTATACTGAGTGATTTTATTATTGCGTGATACAGCTGATACGACTAACTGCTGTGTTGTATCTATACATCCATTACCTTTTTCAGATTTTTCATCATTATTCTTAGGTTTTGGAGCTTCGCAGAATTCATATTCATGGCAACGTTGTAGAAAATCTCTTTAAATATTAGAAATACAAAAATCAGTTATTAAGATCCAACTTATTTTTCAATAGTTAACGAATAAAGTGCAAACAATGTTCTGTAAATCACGGTGACTTCAAATCACGTGATTTCAGAAACAAAATATTATAGCTGACTTGTTAGTGGGTTTTTATAGTATTTAAAGTTTAAGAAATAAAGTTAATTTCAATGTAATTGTGGATTTTTTTATTAATTTAGTTGAATTTGTTCTTTGCAGGAACTTGCCAGTTTTTTTTCTTATATTTGATTCACATGATATTTCGAGTGTAACCTTTATGATTAAGCCTTTCAAATCTGAAGTAACAAATATCACGGAAAATCCAGAATTTTTGCTGTTAAAATTTTACTTTTTTGAGCTTAATTGTACCAGAATTAATTTTTTTATTGATTAGCAGTTGGAAAAGCGAATAAATACCGGATTTATTCCCTTCTTCCAACTGACTCCTTTTTTAATCGCATGGAATTCTATTAAATGTATGTGTTACATTTTTGTCTTTAACCCGCATAATAGAGCTACGTTTAAAGTAAACAAAAATGTGCATAACTCAATTTTGGGAAAATGGCTTTTATTCCCTTCTTCCAACTGATGGTTCAATTATCCGAGACACCTAATTTCTACCAATAACCGGTAATATAGGATACATTCGTAAATTCAGCAATTGTGCAATATTCAAAGTTCCGCGTACGAAAGCCATCACTTTTCCTCATCAAAAGTACCTTTACGCAAGCAATTGAGGAACAAATCTAGTTTACCAACGCACCTCCAAATAAAATAAAAATTACGCAGGGTGATAGAAAATTAAAAAATAAGAAGAAAATATTATATGGAAAAAGTCTCGGAAAAGCATAGTTCTAAAGTTATAGATCTCTGAAGTTTTCATTTATTTTTTTTGAGCTCGTTAAAATATGTATGGCTATCTATCAAGAGCAATGTGCCAAGGTCTTCAACGAGTAGGATCTTTCTTAAGGCCCCAATCGACCCACGCCTTCGCACAGGAAGTAGGCAATCCTAAAGTCAACTCCTAGAGTATAAATGGTCTCCACCAGTAACAATCTTCTTCAATCTTGAGTTTTATATGGTTTTCCACCAGGGTCTTCAACAAATTGTGAGCGTTCCCACGACAATTGGATCTACGCTCCGGAACGACCCGGGTCTCGCTTGGCCAAAGATTGTCAACCCAGCGACAGCTGTATCAGACCGAAGTTTTTTCTCAGGAAAGAACTACCGACAACAGCAGAGCTGTTACAACAACAACAAATTGTGAGGTTATGTTCTCACTCTTCAGATCAGTATCACATGATTAACAGATCACAGTTATACACACATATTAAGTAAAAAATCTTTTCGTGTTATTATCATTCAATTGTGGTATATCTTCTATAATCTTGAGTTATGTATGTATGGTTCTCACCAAGGTCTTCAACAAATTGTGTTTGCGTGAAAAATGAAAAATAAAACAATTTGTTGTTATTTAAAAATAAGAGAAAAATTCTCAATTTATTAAATATATTACCTTTTTATTTGCTAATAAAATATGGCGGTCTTTTGTGTGTAAAACAGCGAAGAGTACTTCAACAACTCAATAATATTTATAATAACATAATATAACAAAAACAAGGTAACGAATGCATTGGTTATTTTAGTGGTTTATTCGTTAAAGTCTATGTAAAACCTCCATCACAAGGATGAAGAAAAAAGTAGTAATAAACTCTAACGAATTACCAACTTGCCAAACAAAAATAGTATTAATTAAAATTGAACTTAAACATTGCCACCCACCTTGCAACGTCAAGCTAGTTGCAAAAAAGTACTTAATCAAGGACATAGTAATATATATAATAATAATTATAATTTAAATATAATACATATGTATTTTAAGAATTCATTTAATTTAATTTATTTTCTTTTTCAAAAAACATAGTCATATGACTAAAACCAGACAGGCTGGCAAAAAATTTCCCATAGAACAAAGTGTATGGGATGTAGTTTTCTGCAGACTACATACTGCGCCCATACGGGTAAGGGTTTTAAACCATAAATTTAACCCCTTAAAAAGGAGATTGGCCAGAAATTACCCAATCAAAAATGGTGTACTGTGCCAACGGAAACCCTGGGTTCGAATATATCTTGCCTTGGAAAATAAGGGGAGCGGCTTCCGGACCTATCACAAGCGCGACTCTTCCAGAAACATTAAAATTTAGGTCCGCCAAATGCATACCCGAAAACTGTTCTTTAATGGAATCGTCAATGGTTTGGATAGGGGTCACCACTCCTTTCATTTCGCGTACTTTAACCGTTAGCTGGATATGCTGCGGCGAGTCATGTATAGAGCTAACGCGGACACACGAAATTTTTTCCTGATCCATAGTGGACACAGGCAGCTTAAGGCTTTTAACCAAGCTGTCGCAAACATAGCTCATATTACAGCAAAGCTCGATAACTGCACAGACCGGTACAGACTTAATTTCCGCCTTTAAAAATACCTTAACCATGAGGAAAAGGTTACCACATGTCGAATAGGTAAGCCCAACATGGGAGGTATCACGGACGGACGCTAAGCGGCTTTAACTATAAACTGAATTTAAGCAATTTTATAGGAAAGATAACTTCGAAATTTTTCACTTACTGGCTTACAATTTTCTTATTTTTGTTGGGTCTAAACAAGTTTATGTTTCATGTCTTCTTTAACCTTAAAGCAATTTACACATTTTTTTCATATTTCAAAAATACATAAATTTAGTTGTGGGTTAGTTCATCACTTCTGTCACTCGGATAACTACCTTGACCTGGTGTGGCGGCTTAAGTACAGGCTGTGATCTCTGTTTTCAACTCGGGTACTATGACGACTTGTCTCTCATGGCTTCTGAGTTGAAGATGGACGGTCCCTTGCCCCCCTACTCAGGCTTACCATAATGACTTGTCTCTTATGGTAAGTCAGAGTAGAGGGCAAATGGTCTCTGCCTTCTACTCAGGGGCTTTGATGACTTGTCTCTCAGGGCTACCTGAACGGAAGACGGTTGACTCAAAAGTTTGTATACTAAAGGTTATCCAACCCCTAAGCCGAGGTGTTAAGCGACCCGTGCCTATCAGGGGCAAGAAGACAAACGCCTTTACCACGTTAACGGGGGCTATGACATGGTCGATTTTCCCTTCCCCTACACTCGTGGGAACTAAATGGAACTTTCACATAAAAATTCAAAAGACGAAGCAATAACAGCGACGAACGTGGACATGCGCGGAAACAACAACAAGAAGGATGAGACGGCGACAGCCAATACACAGGCTAGCCTGATGGTGAAACCAGGCCAGGCGAACCTTAGTACTAATTCTAGTACTAGCACTACTGGTTTCAAAACAAAACAAACTGCAGGAGGCTGTCAACATAAAATCGCCGAATGCGGAAAAGCTGCTCCCCAAAAGATCGGCGATAAACGCAGCGAGGTACCCCTGGATTTCAAACCAAATACCTCGAAAGCTGCTAAAGCCCGTGCCTTAACGGCCAAAATCCCATTTTCAAGTGCTGTCCGAGCCAAAACAGGCAAGGCTGCTACCCAAGTGCCAATTGTGGGCAAGGGAACTGCGAGCAAATCCTCGCGTCGCCGAGTTCCACCTCCCCCTGCCAGCAAAGGAACTGCGAACAAGCCTTCGGGTTCTGGAGCTGTGCATCCCATAAGCGACAGCAAGGGAGCTGCGAATCAGTCTTCGCGTCCCCAAGCATCGCTTGGTATCGAGGAGGCACAGTTGCAAAATCAGCAGCCCGCAAAGAAAAATATCATACCCCAGAGATCACTTGCCAGATCATACTGTGAAGTGGCTAAAGGCCAACTTGTTATGGTCGTGGTAACGCGGACTGTGCTATACTTCCTGAAAGATGGGGTATAGTGCGGCGGAAAATTATGGGGGTACTTGGTCGTGTTATCCAAAACAACCCAGATCACTACCCGCAATGTGAGGACCCCGTATGATTTAGAGGTCGGGTGAAGCTTATGGCCTGCGCAAATGAGCGATCTCTCCTGCTTTTAAGGCAGGCGATCGCCCTTTTGACTGACCTAGGGCGCTAGTCTCGACGTGATTCCTCCTGAGGATATTCAACGTCGGGTTAGGGCCATTGCCCGCGTACCCGACACTCCGTCCAGCAAGAAGGAGATACTTAAACTCCTGCAGCTTGGAAATCCCGACATACCTACCCATGACTGGCAGGTTGTCCGAACCTGCAGGTTTCTCAAGAAAGATTAGTCTTGCTAAACCAGGAGTCCTTGGCACCGCTTCGTGAGAAATGGGGGAAGATGTACTACGGCTTTGGAGTAATCTTCCTCAGAATCTATCGAGGTGATGACAAGGGCTGTCTGGTTGAGGAAGAATGTGATCCGAAACCGGCAACTACCACAGATGCTATGTCAGCTGAGGAGACTGCTAGTCTAATGTCCTACGAGGACACTGTCCCCAAATCTGAGTTGGCGGAAGTTCTTCGGGAACCTAGGCGAAGCAGTTGACGAGGACGCCCTCTTGGACTCGGACCAGGAGGACGCCAACGTCACAATCGTAAATGGCTAGGCGCGGGCATGGTGAAGGCGACGCAAGTCAATCTTCACCATTCCAAAGCAGCTTCGGCTGCGGCGCTCCTCCGGATGGCTGAGAGAAGGGAGGAGCTCATGCTGGTACAGGAACCCTGGACACACCAGAACAGGGTGTACGGACTAGCCATGAAAGGCTACAGGCTAATACACGCAACTGGTCCAAATAAGATCAGATCGTGCATTTTAACCAAAAGCGACTTCTTCCTCTCTGATTTCAGTGATGAAGATACTGTAGCTGTAGCCTGGGAGATCGGAACAAACACCACCATACTGGTCTCCAGCTACATGGCGCACGACACCGAATCACCACCACCAAAGATTCGCGAGGTCGTAAGAAAAACCTGCCGATAATCATAGGAGCTGATGCCAACACACACCACGTTATATGGGGCAGCTCGGACTCCAA
Organism: Panzeria rudis; assembly: GCA_956483635.1. Lineage (NCBI taxonomy): Eukaryota > Metazoa > Arthropoda > Insecta > Diptera > Tachinidae > Panzeria > Panzeria rudis. Next base: position 29,922,312 of record OY101449.1, on the reverse strand, counting down.
TGCAAGGGGTGTCTTTACTTGGTATCATTCTCTGTAGTAACTTAGACGTAGCTAACGTCGGGTAAGAACCCACTTTCATGATTATAAACAGAAGGGAGGTTCTTGAGATAACTCTAGTAAGCACTAGGCATTCTAATTTAGTTAGGGAATGGAGGGTCTCAAATGATTGCTCGTTTTCTGACCATAGATATATTGAATTCACTATAAGGATTCAGGTAGCAAGGGTAATACCCAAGCGAAATAGGAGGAAAACAAATTGGGAGGAACAACGCGAAATCCTATCCGATCTTCTTCCGGATCCACCGATCATCCAAGATCGGCAAGGCATCGAAACTGCAGTCGGCATCATAACAGATGCTTTTGAACTTGCCACATAAGAATCGTGCAGACCTAGTATCTGCAGGGGCAGGATTAAACCACCATGGTGGAATCCTTAAATTGCGAAGGCTCGTCAAGAATCTCGCAGGCTTTTTAACGAGGCTAAGAGACTGAATAATGGGTCAGCTTATAAGTCCTCGGTAAATAAATTTAAAAATTTGATAAGAAATGCGAAGCGCAAGTCCTGGAGAGCTTTCTGCAGTGGTGTAGAGGGTACATCTGAGACCTGCCGACTTCGAAAAATCCTATCAACCACCCCTCAACCATGGGTTTAATTAAGAAACAATGTGGTAGGTGGACAACCAACGGACATGAGACCATTGAGGTGCTCATGTACTCGCATTTCCCTGGCTGCATCCCCTACACGGGAGAATGCTTGACCGTTACTTCAAATTGCCACATGCCACAAATCGCCGTAAGCAGGGAAAGGCTTATGTGGGCGATAAATAGTTTTGGCCCGTTCAAGTCACCGGGTGCGGACGGCATTATACCAGCTGATCTACAGCAAAATGCGGAAATAATGGCGCCATGGCTAATAAGGATATACACAGCTTGCTTTCGGCTGTCGTATATACCAGCTTCATGGACTAGGTGTTCGGTAGTATTCATCCCCAAAGGGGGTAAAACTTCTCATACCTCCCAGAAAGACTTCAGACCTATTAGTCTGTCGTCCTTTCCTCTCAAAAGCTGCGCTCCACTCGCTCGTTGGCTTCGTCGAGAAATCAATGGAACAGAAGGAATATGCATTGGTGGCCTTCCTAGACATTGAAGGTGCTTTCAACAATGTGAAACCAGAGACCATTATAATGGCTCTACGTAGACTGAATATTCATCAGTCGATAATAAGCCTATTCTGGAATCTAGTAACCTATAGGGTTATTGTATCCACTCTGGGGCGGGCTAAAATCTGCAAGGTAGCAACCGAGGTACTCCGCAGGGAGGGGTTCTGTCCCCTCTCCTGTGGAATTTCGCATTAAACTCTCTGCTTATGGAACTTGATTCCAAGCTGTTTAAAACCGTGGCGTATGCCGACGACATAGCTGTGGCAGTTACTGCAGGATTCTCTGAGTTACTGCAGGATTCGCTGAGAATTATCAGCAGGTGGACTACCGGAAGTGGTCTCAGTGTTAAATCTCAGAAAACGGATCTCGTACTCTTCACAAAAAGATACAAGATACCATCCTTTCCACTTCCGATTCTAAACGGAATTGAACTTAGGCTGTCTGACAGTGCGAAGTACCTGGGTATATATCTGGACTCGAAAATGTCATGGCACCGTAATGTCCAGTCAAGGGCAAATAAGGCCGCGGTGGCCATATATACATGTAGAAGGGCCATTGGGAGGAACTGGGGAATAAATCCAAAGAACTCAAAATAGATCTTAAACATGGTAATAAAGCCCATACTCACATATGGCGCGCTGGTATGGTGGACTGCATTAGACAAGATCACCTACTGTCGGATCATAGAAAGGATCCTGCGTACATCAGCTTTGATGATTTCAGGCGCTCCACGCACCACTCCATCAAAATCTCTCTTCACAATGATGCATTGGCTGCCAGCTGATCTCATCGTCAGACAACTGGCCATGAACTCTGCGATCAGGCTCGAGGCAGCAGGTGCATGGAAAAAGGCACCCAAGGGACACGCCAACATTTTGGAACTCCTAAACGGTCTGCCGGAAAACATTGATTACTGCTCACCTATTCCTCTGCCTGATAAAAGATTTGCCGTGATACTCTCGGGCACGTCCTCCCTTCGTCACGGGGACGTGCTGGAGATTTACTGGGAGATAAACCCAGAATGCAAGTGGCCCAGTAAACCAGTTAGAATTTTATGTTAGAAGCATAATTAAAAAAAAAACATTTGACGTTTCATGTTAGTCTGCTCTATGTATTAGTTCTACGATACATAGTTTATTTAGTGGGTAACAAAAATTCCAAAAGTCATATCAAAACAATGAAACCGAAAAATCTCGAAAAGGCGCAGGAAATATAGTTACCATTTTTCTGGTGGATTCAAGAAAGTTTTTTTCCAATAAAAATGCAAAAAGATGTTGAAATATAGGTACAAATAATACATTTTTCAAATGTTATTATCTTCGGAAATATAAATAGTAGAAACAAAATTTTAACTCTGCATAATGGTATGGTTGTGATTGCTCTGAATGCTAAAACTCATTGCATCTGCAGATAAATACCTAATCCACATTAATTTCAATGCAAGAATAAAAAATATTTTATAAAATAGACTACCTTCCTAAACGTCTGTATGCAACGTCAAAGCAGTATTTAAATCAAGCAATTATGCTTTACAACACTGCAAATCAATTGCATTGCCAATAAAAAGCATTGCCAATTTAAATAGTGCGCTAGTTGTGCGAAAAAGATGACTTTAAGAATGCAATACTTTGCCAAAGTTTGCGTGACATTGTTGAACTGCAAAGTAACATGCGTTTAGGAAGGCAGCCATAGTTTATATGTGTCATGTTTATGAGGCTGTAGATCAAACGGAGAGGGGTGATTTCACTTCAAAAATACGTTTTTCATATATTCAATATATCTAGATTACAAAAATCATGAAGAAAAGCCCGTAACTTTTGGTCTAGCTCCTATGCGAGGGTTTTTAATATGTTTTTCCCAACGTGCGACGCGATCGAGTTGTTCTCTCGCCCAGAGCTAAATTACGACTGAAGTTTTCATATATGTATGTGTAAATGCGATTTTGCACCACATTTCTGAACTTATATGGCCAAAATTGCTATAGTTTGAACGCTTCTGAATAGATCTTTCTGGATATGCAAATGTATTTAAAAAGTTTGAGCTATTTATGTGTCAATACAGTTTTTACAAAATTTCACATCAAAATGTTACGGAAGTGCACTAGGTAAATATGTGTGTAATAAAAATTTAATTAAACAACAAACACCGGCTTTGCTAACTAAAGCTTCCATGCATACCCGGCCTTCGGCCGAGTGGAAGGGTTTTTTCCTCTATGGTGTAACAAACACCGTCTTCGCTAACTAAAGCTTCCCTGCATAGCCGACCTTCAGGCCGGCGCAAGCATTTATCCGTGGTATAATAAACACCGGCTTCACTAACTAAAGCTTCTCTGTATAGCCGGCCTTCGGCAGGGCAAAAGGATTTTCTCCTCTGTGGTATAACAACCACCGGCTTCACTGACTATAGCATCCCTGCATATCCGGCCTTTGGGCGGGCGCAAGGCTTTCTTCTCTGTGGTATAACAAATAGCGGCTTCGCTAACTAAAGCTTACCTGCATAGCCAGCCTTCGGCCGGGCGCAAACACTTTCTCCCACTGTTGTATAACAAACACCGGCTTCGCTAACTAAATCTTCCCTGCATAGCCGGAATTCGGCCGTGCGCAAACATTTTCTCCTCTGTGGCATAACACCGTCTTCGCTAACTAAAGTTTACCTGCATAGCCAGCTTAAGGCCTGGCACAAGAATTTTCCCATCTATGGTATAACAAACACCGGCTTCGCTAACTAAAGCTTCTCAGCATAAATAAATTTGCATATCCAGAATGATCTATTCAAAAGCTTTCAAATGATACCAATATTGACCACATAGCTCGAAAACTATTCGTTTCCGAGACTTTCCACTTTATATTTTCTTCTTATTTTTCAATTTTCTGTAAGTTTTATTTATTTTTTTTTGAAGGGGCGTTGGTAGACTAGATTTTGGCCATATTTTCTTATTGTTCAATTTTCTATCCCCCTATGTATTTTTTTTGGAGGTGCGTTGGTAAACTAGATTTTAGCCACAATTGACAGTGCTGCCGCATATTGTAGTAACTACATCAGCATTTTTATTGCTGTTGCAATAGTTTGCAGACTGGTTGCACACATTTACTGCATTTACGAATTCACCCATGCTTAAATCAGTAGGGGGTGTTCACATATTACATAAATCTCTTTTAGCCTTTTTAACTCCCTTCCGTATTGTATTTAAAAGTTTTTCTGAACATATTCTCGATCAAGCAACAAAATTTCAATCCACTCTAATTCCATTACGTAAGATGTAAGTCCTAAATATGTACATACCGAAAGTATATATCAGCAATACGTAACGCATCTGCGCGATCTTGTTCATTACGTTGCAAAGCCAACTTTCCTAAGAAATATGGCAGCAGTAGGTACTGTAATGATTCTGTTGGAACTTCGTCGATCTCTTCATTGGAGCTAAACATGCCAATTTTACTGACAATGGTAGTGGCTATTTCGAATTTTTCCATGCCTTGTTTTACTTTGCGCTGTTGGAAAGATATGTATATTTATTATAAAAAGGAGTTTAAGAATACCTACATCTACAATTTTTGGTAACTCACTTGAAATTCAACGCCATTTGTATCTATGGTAGTTTCATCAAGAAACTCATAGATTTCCCATCCTTCTTGAAAAATATCTTGTAATTTACGATTCGGTATGCTATTTTCGTTACTCATTTTGACAAAAAATGTGAATATTCTTTATTATAGAAATAATATATTTGTATCTTCCAAAACAATTTGATGTTTTCCTTCAGTCTTCTGTGTACAGAAAATCATGTGTGATCACGGCTGCCAGACTTTACAATTTATCGTAACTTTGACGACTTTGCACCAAGGCGAATTGATACCAGGTGGCCCATTAGTAAAAATGAGCATCAGCTGACTTTACCAAAGTGTCAAACTCTATGTAAAAAAAACTAAACAACAACTTTTTATGTGTGTATTTAACATGACAGATTGGTAAAGTCCAGTTGTTGTTGCTCTAATAAGGCCACTTGGTATTAATACGCTTTGCTTTGCACTATATAATAGGTGTTTTCAGTGCTGTCAACTTTTAAGTGGCTGCTAGATGAATCAGTATCAAGGCATATTCATTACATGTACCACCATAACTAAAACATATACAACACCAAAAAACACATGTATTTTGTTGGTAGAAATACCCCAGAAATATGTCAAATCCATTAATTGTGAGTCGCACACATTCATAAGTTCTCTCAAATTTACTAAACACCCAGACATGTGTCAAAATATATTGTCTGTGTGACGCACACATTCTCAAATTTACTAAAACACTTGTTCTTGTGGTGGTATGAAATAATATGCTAAATAATATTGTATACAACTGTTGGCAAATAGTTTTCGCGGCTAAATTCACTTTTAAAAGGTGTGTGCCAAACGGTAGCAAAGTACTATTGTTAGTAAATTTTTGACACTCCTGGGGTGAATAAAATGTCACTAGTCCTGGGGGCTAGTAGAATTTTGGCACAAGAGATAAATTTTTGACAAGCAGATATTAGAAGCATGGTATCATAAAACAACGTAAGCCACCGCCGTCGTTTTTGAAAATTTGAGCCGTCGCTCAATACATCGGTTTTTGCGGCTCTTAAATTTAGTTAGACTGTGAAAGATGCACTGTTTATTTTAATTTGCGAAAAAATTTACACCATATTGCACAGTTTTTCGCTAAAGTAGAGAGTTTTTTTCATATGTATAAAAATGTTCTCTTAAAAATTTGTTGGCAGCCAGCGGCTTGTAGTAAATTGTTTTGCTTCGCCGCAGCAAAATTTTATAATGCCAAAAAGGTATTATTTCACATAGCTGAAACATGAATATTTTTACAGACGTCAAAATTTTATATTGTCAAAAAAGATATCATTTGGCACAGCAGAAACATGAAATTTTTCCCCACAGGCAAATATCTTTTTACCATAGTACTTTGTTACCGATTGACACACGCCCAAAGTCGGTAAAAAAAGGATATATATGAAATAAAATTCAATGCGTTAGAGCTTTGTTATTTCGCTTTTTTAAAATTGTGTGTACGTGTTCTTATAGCAAAGGAATATTGCTCCATTATTCTGCTGACGTTTTCTGTCTTATTGCTACGATTTTTTTTTTGCTAGTGTAGATGGCATGTTAGCTCTACTAAGTTTGACGTTTAATCAGCTGAGTAGCTGGCCTAGTGTTCCCACCTGTTAGTTACACCTTTGGCAGCATGACACAATAATAATACAGGTACATGCATTAAAAAATTGTCTCATCTAGGTTGTCAGATGTTAATGTGATTTGTCAAAAATTACATACTGAGGAACAACAAAATTCGTTGCACACCCAACCAAACACGCACATACAAAACACAGCCTGACGAGAATTTTAGCTAATGCATGTACCTGTATAATTGTATCATGCTTTGGCCAAGGCGAATTCAGTACTTCGCTTTGGCAGTATCACCACTATTGTGAATAGTCACTTATGTAAACAGAACACAAATCAATCGGCAAATTCCAGAATTTAGTTTTCTAATAAAATAAAATTTTCAAGTTCAAGAGCTTAAATGGCTGACTACGACTCAGACGATGAAAAATCACAATTTCAAAAATTGCGATACGCAAGCATTCCACGGGGTATGCACGTCAGTGGCTGGGATGATGATGCTGATGAGCTTATTGAAGAAGATCGTAATCCGCAAGGTAGAATGGTTAAAATAACATTTTCTCTTGTTAATAAATGGTTTTTATAGCCAGCATTGAACGTATGATTCTATGGGCAGCTAATGAAAATAAAATCAGTGAGGTAAAGGAAATCTTACGTTTAGATCCGGAAGCAGTAACGGCTATAGATAACGATGGTTATACACCTTTACATCGGGCTTGTTATAATAACTTTGAGGATATGGCAAAACTTCTAATACAATATAAAGCCGATCCAAATGCTAAAACAAATATGGGTTGGACGCCTTTGCATTCGGCATGCAAATGGAGTAATGCACAATGCGCTCTCTTGTTACTTCAACATGGAGCTGACGTTAATGCCCAGTCAGATGGACAGCAAACACCGCTACATATAACTGCCACTGTATCAAACTGCCGAAATACTGCTATAGTTTTATTATTGGATCAGAACATCAAAGCCAATGCATTGAACAACTCTGAAGAAACAGCTTACGAAATAGCTTTGCGTAACGGTCTATCGGGTCCAATATTTGAAATGGGTCATAGTGCCTATGACGTTGATACTGGTTTAATAGATTAGTTCTTACAATTTGTTTATTTTGAAAATGTATGAATAAGTTACAATTAATATATTTAACATGCTTGAGGCAAACGTATAAAATGTTCATAAAAAGATTTTGTGAAATCAACCATTTGGTCTTGCATAGCGGCTGGCACGAAATTTGGATTCCCTTGACCGCCTTCAATAGTGCCTTTAGCTGTGTAACGCATATAACTTGCCACAGTAGTTTCTGGAGGCAAAACAGCTCCATCTTCAATAATGCAACAGTCTTTTAAAACACATCGTCTACCCTGAAAGTGAAAAGAAATATTGAAAACAAAGTTTATTTGGCAACATATCCTAAACAAGTAGGATACATTCGTAAATTCAAAAACGCTCAAAAACTATCTAAGCAATAATATAAAGACAACAAATAACAAGTTTGTGAGTGTGATTATTAATCAGATAGGGAAATTTCGGCAAAACTAAGTTGAGTCAATAAAAATGCAAGGCAAGAATTTAGAAGTCTTGTATTCTATTTGCTGGCAAAAATTAAATGGTGAATAGAAAAATAATGCAACTAATCAGCTCTTTTTGGTGTTCTATTTTCTCAATAAAATCGCCATTTTATTTCCGGGAACTCTGATTTTTTTTTTATCGATTTCAGTTTTTTGTTAGTTAGCTAGGGCGGTTTGCTTTTTAGGTGACGATATATAAACTTCATAGAAAATAATTTTTTAGTATGAAAAGTTTGTGTTACAGCAATAGAAATTCCAATAATCAATTATGACCATCTAATTCCTTTGGAATAATATTGAAATAAAACTTAAGTTATGTATTACCAAAATAATTCACTCATAGTAAAAAATCGTGGGGTGTTTGATATTAAATGCTACAATGTAAACTAATTGCACCCCACGCTTTTTTCATAATTTCGTCTGTTTTCGTAGTTAGGCGACCACATCACAACAATGGCGTAATGGCACGCTTTTGTTCAGCTTAATGAAATTAATTTTAATTTGCAAAAACAGAATAAATCTTTTATCGAATTCAGTATTGAGAAAACTGAGTTCAAATTTCTTTTTTCTAGTGATGCAAAATAATTCTGTGATATTGTGTAACCTTCTAATATAAAATACACATTGGTAATATCATTGTACAATATTAAAAACTGCACAATTACATTGCAAGTGTGTGGGGTGCTTAAAGATTTAAAAGTGAGTCTCGTATGCAAAAAGCTACTATTAATGTCTTTTTTCTTTTTCAAAATCTGTTCGTTTTATATCACGCCTTATATCGGTAGAATATATTAAAAACGAAAAAAGTAGCTTCGCCTGAAACATTCCTCTTATTACTTACAATTATGGCATTCTTTCCTATATAAACAAATGATCCAATAACAGCTGCCGATACCACTGCACCTTCGCCTATATATACGTGATCACCAATGTGCATGGGAAAGAAAGCAATTCCTTTACTAAATTGTTTATAAGGTGGACGAATTACAGCATTTTTGCTTATAACACAGTAACGCCCGGTTCGGACATTTGCCAAATCCCCTCTGATTATAGAACCACTTTGAACTATAACTTTTCCATTTAATACAATGTTTTGTGAACCGCATAAAATTGTTTGGCGGCTCACCTTATTACCGGAAGCCTAGAAATTAGGGTTTTATTACAACAATGATGTCATCGTAGCTATATATAAGGCAACAGAATTCTTACCGTCTCAACATATTCATCTTTACTGTAGTAGGTATTTGCTATTTCCATTATTTATAATTATTGCTATATTTATCACAATAGGAAAATCCAAAATTACTTCTATATAATTTTTTGTTTATTTTTCTACGTCAGATGGTAACAGAGGGCGAAGTCGAGCGGCTTCGAGCATCTTCGAGCCGGCTCACAGCCGCCGCAGAAGCTAGTTTAGTGGATTGAGCCGCCGCCGAAGCATCCGGCTTAAGTTTTTAGCTTTCAAATATTAATTTTAATAAGAATTTACTTTACATAGCTTCTTGACGAGCCATAATTTTGTTCTAACATATGTCATTATCAGCACAGATATCTTTGAGGTATATGTCAAACACCACACAGAAGGAAGTTTGTATATATTGTTTGATAGTTTGAAGTGTGGTTTGAAGGTAGTAGTGACATCATGAGCATTTCATCAGCTGTACAAAGTTTGACGTTTAATCAGGTGAGTCAGCTGACCTACTGATCGCACCTGTTATATATACCTTAACTGTAACCATTACCCTACGTCCCCACATAGCAATATCTATTGCGGCAATTGCCAAAATTCATACAATATATTCAACATAAAAAATTATAATATTTGTACATAATTATTATTTGAACTGAAAATGTGTATAAGTCGGAATTATTATTCGTCTTATAGTACGTTTCCACTATAATGATATTACGTAGATTTGGGAAATTACTTCGAAGCGTTTCCACTTAGCTTGTGAGTGATTTGGTGTTCGAATTTTCGTAGTCAAATGATGCACTTACTTTATAAGGTGTACGCAGCTGCTGCAATTGAATTTTTTCCATATATAGTTTGACATTTAAAATTAATGAAATATTTATTAACTTCATTTTTTCGAAATCGTCAATCACAATAGATGGATGACCCTGGGATGGAGTTTGTAACTTTAAAAGCAACGCAGGGTTGCTTAGAGTATTTTCGACATAATTTGGAGCACATTAAGTCATTTGAGATAATTTGCCAATATGAGAAATATATGGGAAATCATGTCGCAAATTACCTCATTTGGGCAAATCAAATATTTTGGCCGAAATTACGTATATGGAAATTACGTAACCAACGTAACTTGCCAGTCCTTCTCGGAGCAGACGCAAACGCACATCATGTCGTATGGGGAAGCTCTGACACTAATACAAGGGGTGAGTCTTTATTTGATTTTATTCTTTGTAACAACTTAGACATATCAAATGTCGGGTCAGAACCCACTTTCGTCATATCAAATAGGAAGGAGGTTCTAGATATCACGCTAGTTAGTTCTACGCATACTGATATGATTAGGGAATGGAAGGTATCAAATGACTGTTCTTTCTCTGATCATCGCTATATTGAATTCACTATAGGGATTCTGACTGATCGGGCTACGCCCATAATAAATAGGAAGAAAACAAATTGGGAAGAGCAAAAGCTTATTCTATCTGACTTTCTTACACAATCGCCAATCATAAACGATAGGCACGACATTGACATCGCGGTTGACAATCTAACAAATGCAGACCTAGTATACTGCGTGGGAAGAAAAAGCCACCATGGTGGAGTCTTGAAATAGCGAACGCTCGCAAGGAGAGTGGCAGACTATTCAATGAGGCAAAAAGACTGGGTAACTGGTTAGCCTACAAAGCCTCTGTAGACAGGTTCAAGAACCTCGTCAGGGATGCGAAACTAACGTCATTGAGGTACTTCTGCAGGAATGTTCAGGAAGCCTCTGAGACTAGTCGCCTTCGCAAAATCTTGGCTACTCTTCCAACTGTACCCAGTTTCATTAAGAAATCAGGTGGCGGATGGACCACCAGTAGTCAGGAGACCCTAGAGGTACTAATGAACACTTACTTTCCCGGTCGCACTCCATACTCGGCAGAAATTGCAGCCATACAATCAATACATTCTAACATGGCCACGATTACCCTAAATAGGGAAAAAATAATGTGGGCCATCAACAGCTTTGACCCGTTCAAAGCACCGGGTCCCGATGGCATTATTCCAGCTGACCTACAGCGTAATGCAGACGTGATCACTCCATGGCTCATTCGGATATACTCGGCCTGTCTAACGTGGTCGTATATTCCAATAGCATGGACCAAATGTTCCGTGGTCTTTATTCCCAAAGGGGGTAAAACTACACACGTAAGCCCGAAAGCCTATCATCTTTTCTCCTTAAAACTCTGGAACGGATAATTGATCTACACCTTAGATCAACAATTTCTCCGAACCTCCTATCAACCTCTCAACATGCCTATACGAAGGGCAAATCAGTTGAGACGGTACTTTACTCGCTTGTAGGATTCATTGAAAAATCCCTGGCAAACAAAGAATATACATTCGTTGCCTTTCTTGATATAAGGGTGCCTTTAACAATGTACGACCTGAATCCATCATTATGGAACTAGAAAGACTGAACATTGATCGGTCAACAATTAGCTTCATACGAGGACTCTTAACAAATAGGGTAATTTCCTCCACGATGGGGCAAACGACTATTCAAAAAACGGTTAGGCGAGGTACTCCACAGGGAGGTGTTCTGTCACCTATCCTATGGAATATCGCCATAAATTCGGTACTGGTGGAACTAGACTCTATGAGGTTTAAATCAGTAGCCTACGCGGATGACGTAGCAGTAGCAATATCTGGTAACCCTACGGTAAATGGCACTGACAAAAAACAAGTCACGTAACCGGTCCCCAGGTGGTAGGGACCAGTCCGAGTTCTAACACTTCCTATGAAGCGGACCAGCCACTTTTACATGGGGAAGGCCTAGGATGGGGTTAATTGATACTTTGTATGCACCTTGTAACTTGTCTCTGAACTATCTTATGAGGTCCTAGTCGGTGCAGAATAATATAGATTATGCATATATAAATATTATTCCAAATTCAGCTATAATTCGATTAATTTAATCGATTAATTAATTTTTTTATTGCTACAAATCCAAGTAGAAATTGTATTTTATTTTTAAACGGTGTCTTTCTTTGACAGGATTCGAACCGATAACCTCCGGCATGACAAGCTAGTACACTACCCACTCGACCACAGGGGAACTTATATTTCAGTGTTATAAATACCAGTTAAGCTGGAGTTAATATCTGATTATAGTTACGGAACAGGTTCCTGAGTGGCATGGCAGTCTCATTCAAGTGATGCAATTAATATTATATAGACACTATGTGATAGGCCTTAGATCTAGGTGCATCGAATTTGTTCAGTGCCGTTTACTATAATACTAGTCAGAGTACCAACTAAATTGACTGAAATTTGTTAATAAGTGACCATCTACACAATATGCATTTTTTTACCATTCACTATTCCTTTTTTTTGGTCCAGTCTCATTTTCTCAAGTCATACGACGAGTACTTTTGAATCATTTGTCACCAAATTTTCCGCAGGGAAATTTCTAGATACTCTATCTCAACGTCTTCAATCGGCATTAGGTATCATAAGTAGATGGAGCGTTGAAAGTAGTCTTAATGCTAACCCTCAAAAGACGGATCTTGTTCTCTTTACGAGAAAATACAAGACACCGACTTTCACGTTACCGACTCTCAACGGAGTCACCCTTAGGTTATCAGATAGCGTGAAGTATCTCGGTATTATACTGGACTCTAAGCTTTCATGGTACCCCAACTTTCAAGCTAGGGCAACCAAGGCTGGTATTGCTCTATACACCTGCAAAAGGGCGATCGGCAACAGGTAGGGCGTAAGTCCCAAAAACGTCAATTGGCTTTTTGAAATGGTGGTAAAGCCCATACTAATGTATGGGTCTGTCGTCTGGTGGACTTCCTTAAATAAAGCCACGTACTCTAAAATAATAGAAAAGGTTCTTCGAACAACTGCTTTGCTGATCACGGGTGCACCTCGCACTACTCCATCCAAAGCACTGTTCACCATACTGCATTGGCTTCCTGCTGAACTCATGATCAAACAACTGGTCATGAACTCGGTGGTTAGACTAGATGCATCAGGTGCATGGAAGCGGGGTAACGTAGGCCATGCGACGATATTAGGGCAAATCTCAGATCTTCCCGACCACACTGACTACTGATCACCTACTCTGATGCCCGACAAGAGATTCGCGGTGGACTTTTCGGGCACATCCTCTGAGGCAAACTACATACAGAAATATGAGGATGTGCTCGAGATCTACACTGATGGGTCAAAGTCGGGCATCGGAGTAGGCGGGGGTTTCTACATCCCACAAATGCAACGTAGGATAAACTTTAGGCTACCAAACCAATGTAGCATCACTAAGGCTGAAAGATCGGCAATCAAAAGGGCAGCCAACTGGTTAAGGTACTACATGATATTCGATCAGGACATCCGAATTTGTTCCGACAGTAAGGCGGCACTACATGCTCTATCTGGTGTTTACACAACATCGGAATTGGTTAAAGAATGCCGGGCATCTCCGAATGAGATGGCGAGACATGCGAACCTAGGGCTCTTCTGGGTACCGGGCCACGCGGGGGTATGTGGTTTGTTTTTATCTTTCTTCCAGTGTATGCGTTATAGCTGTGTTGGCATGTGCAAATTAATTTGTACACTCCTTATTTATCTAGGAAGTTTGTTTCGTTTGTTCTGTTTTACAGTATTCTACCCAAGTTGTTTCTTGTTTGGAATGCTGTGTTAATCTTGTGTTTTCTAGAACATTTTGCCAGTTTGTATGTTGATTTTGCCATGTACGTAAAGGTAGCCCAGGTTTTCCTCTCTTGTTCCTGTTCTCTGTTCCGTTTCTTACTTGCTTCAATATCCTTCCTAATCTTATTAACTAGGTCTTTTTTATATCCGTTGTTTTCCGCTATGTTATATATTATCTCTATCTCTTTCATATAGGCCTCACGTGCTAGGTGTGTTCGTTCAAGTCTCGTTATTAATTGCTTAATTGCTGCGTTTTTATGCTGTTGAGGATGGTTTCATGAATTGTATATTATTGTATCTGTAGCAGCTGGTTTTCTGTATATTTCGTATTCAACTCTTTTTAAGCTCTTGTTTGCCCTAATCGTTAGGTCTAGGTAATTTATCCTTTCGATCTCCTCCACTTCCATTATAAATATTATGTTTTTTATTGTTTGTTCAGTAGATCCAGAATTTGCTCCTCTATATTTCCTTCTAGTACACATATAATATCGTCCACGTATCTTGCATGGAATGTTACCCCAAAAATGGTTGTTAAGTCCTCTACGTATTTCTCTTCTAAATTTTGTATAACTACTTCCATGAGTATTGCTGATGTTGGATTTCCCATTCCTAATCCGTTGATTTGCCTATATATGCTATTGTTGAATTCGAAGTAATTATGCTCCAATGTGGCTTTTAGCGTGCTTGCGAGTTGCATTGCAAATTCCACGTCTTCTGTTTTATTTAGTAGTGTTTTATGTAGAATGTTTATTGTCTCTGTTGTTGGGATTGGTGGATATAAGTCTTTTATATCAAATGACACTAGTTTAGTATTTTCTGTTAAATGTATGCTCCCTATCTTGTTAACTAATTGCGTGGTGTTGGCTATTGTGTGTTTGTTCTCTAGGTCCAAGGTATCTTTCAGTATTGATTTTAAGTATTTTGATAGTCTATAGCTCGGAGCAGATTTGTAATTAATTATGGGTCTCATTGGCGTGTTTGGCTTGTGTATCTTCGGTAAAGCGATCATAGATGGAGCGGACGGGTTCATAAGTGTTGTTCTATCCCTTGGTTGAATGCTTTTTTGTTAGTTTTTTGTTTTACTTGAGAGCTGTCGGCTTGTTTTTGTGTGTCGCTTTTGATTTGGAAAAATAAAAAAATAAATTAAATATAACAAAAAAGCGGACAAATGCTAGCAATTAATATTCGGCCATGCTCTGTAGACAATTTTCTTTAATATCGCACAAAACAGTGGTCTTTTAATCAGACAGTTTAGTGCATTCGAAGCTTAGTTGGGATAAAATATCTGAAACATAAAAATTAACTGAAAGGCTGCCATAAGTGAGATTTTGAGTTGAATTCTTTCCCGAAAGTTGGCGACTTCAAAACGAAATGGTTTTCAGAACATGCGCGATTATGTGTCAACAAATGTGAATGTATGCATACGTACATATATCTATGTGAAAATATATAATCAGCCTGTTCATAGAATCCGCTACGGAATTGGATTGGAAACGCAACTCCAATCCAATTCTAATTGTGAATGGGTTCATGAAAACGTAACGAAATTGGTTTGTTCAAAAAGTGGTTATTTTTGTTCAAAATTCAGAATATCATTTACAAAGTTGTATTTTTAGTGATTAGAAGATGGGAAAAATATGTTCTAGCTATTAAATACATAAATTAAAGGGTTCCTGAACGGAAATTTCCAAAATTCAAGCACAAACGGTTTTCATGAACGCAATCAGCCGGTTTTGTAGAGAAAATGATGCAAAACCAATCTGTGTTGGATTCTATGAATAGGTTGACTACTTTTTTTCAGATTCAAAACTTTTTATTTTATATATAATTTATAATAAATATATATATATATATATATATATATATATATATATATATATATATATATATATATATATATATATATATATATATATATATATATATATATATATATATATATATATATATATATATATATATATATATATATATATATATATATATATATATATATATATATATATATATATATATATATATATATATATATATATATATATATATATATATATATATATATATATATTTTTAGCTGCTGTCAACTTTTAATCAAAATATTATTGAGAAAAAAACGTTTATATGGTTATTTAGAACCACGCTATTTTTATATACAAGTATAATATTATTAGTTTAAATCGTAGTTTATTTACATTCAATTAAACATTAGGTTCTATGAACCATATTATTGTTATTTAAGACAACAATACTATATTTAGAGCAGACTTATTTTCATAATAGTATGATTTGACTCCAACCATATAAATCAATCATAGTATATTGCTCTTAGATTATGGTTGGCTCAACCATGTTTTTTCTTTGCGTGTACATATATTGGTGGCATGCAATAATGTCCAAGAAAATAACGTCCACGGATATTATTTCCACTTCAAATAGGAAATAATGTCCATGGATACGTCGAGTAGTGCCATCGCAGAGTAAACATTTTTGCTTAGACAAAAATCTAAACTCTGAGCTGCTACTATTATATACATATTATACCCAGAGAAAAAATAATTAAGCCCAGCCAAAGCCCGGCTATGCAGTCGATCTTTATTGTGCAGTACCATTTGTATAGGCTTTATTTGCATTATTTTATGGACATTATTTCTTTTTACCGTGGAAATAACGTCCGTGGGCGCTATTTCATTAGACGTTATTGCTTTCCACCTACATATTCTGGTACCTTATGAGTACGGCAGTTGAATTGTTGACATTGAATTGAATGAATGAATGAATTAAACTAGACGGGAAACACAAGACACTGCGGCCGAAGTAAATCACAGATGGCCTCCGCCACAAAATGCCGAGTTAGTTATTTGTTTATAAACAACTCAATATGAATACCAAATGAAAAAGTTGACAAAATAGGGGTTATATTCATGCAGATATATTGTCAGCCACATCAATATACTTAGGTATTAAATGAAAGCGCTTGGCTACTAGAATGCAGTACACCACGAAAAAAGCGCAAATCCAAGGTACAGTCCGAGAAGCATGGGGAGCGTCGAATTTTCGTTATCCACATATAGTCAACAACGATCCACGATTGTATTTTAGTCTGATCAATGCCCTATGTTGGTAAGGAGAGTGATGTGGTAGCTGGTACCTGGTACTTGGTACTACGCAACTATTTTTTTTAGATTTTAGTGTATTATCTGCATAATTATTATGTTTCATTATAAAAAAATTTGTTTCAAATTATTGTATTTTTGTTAGTTTTAAGTTAATTTATAATCGTCTTTTTATTTTTATACAGGCAAGGAGCATTAGCTCTAATCGGGTGTCCCCAAGACACCACTTATCTTTTTTTATACTAATAGGTCGCATAATCAAAGAATTGATTATATTTTACAGTAACAGTAACAGGGAGGAAGTACAAACTTCAAATATCTTGTACAAAAATTCGGTATTATTTCCAAATGTCCTTTTTGCAAAAATTGTAAAAAGTTATAAGCCTAATGACCAGAGCTCAGACTTTCATGCAAATGCATGTTTCTTATGGTGATAGATAAAGAGGTATTGACTAATTATCTATGCGAATAATCAAATTTTAAGTACTTTCGCATCGATTTGTAATTGCATATTTTTGCATATTTTGGTCATAAGTGAATATTTTTGCATATTTTGTTAATAAATGCATATTTTTTGGAGTAATAATAATTTTCTTATGCAAATTTACCAATTTTTGAACAAAATATTAATAGGCCGATTATGGATAGCATCCGAGGCTCAGTTCGGTTGTCAGTTGCTGAAAATTATACTGCTGATGGCAACTAGCAGCTGAGATCTGTCAATTCCAGTTGATATTTAGTGCATTTCTGGCAACCATTCATTTTTAGTTGCCAACTGGCAATGCAACTACAGCTCGGCTATCCAATTATGTTTGTTTAATGTTTTTTGTCTCTAAAAATAATAAAAAATTAAACAAATATTTTCGTATTATTATCGTTTTGGTACTTTGTTCGTAGGTAAATGCATATTTTTGCGCATATTTTTAATTTTTAGGTGCATTTGTTAAGCGCTTAAAATCAATTTTTAGTTGCATGAAAGCATATAGGTATGTGTCTAGGTATGCCTTCTTACCCAGCAGATAAATTTACAACTAGTTACACTTTGGGACAGTCATATACTAGTTGTAATGATACTAGTCAAAAAACGACAGTTATATTACTGGTCACAACAAGACTACTAACCATACTAGTAAAAAAATTAGAGTTATATTACTAGTTGTACCGAGGCAAGTAACGATACTAGTAAAAAAGGAACACAACTTTCAGGTATACGAATTATATCTAAAACATATTTTAAGGCTTTTAAAAAAATAAAGAGAAAGTAGCTCAGTGGGTAGAGTACTTGCCTTGAAATATGAGGAATGTGTGTTCGTACCCCGGTTGAGCCAAAGTTTTTTTAAGAAATACAAAACCATTAATAAAAAAACTAGTAAGAGCACTACTTTGCAACAACTGTTATTCCAACTAGGATATAACTGTATGTAAATGAACTAGCTGTGCTCCTATGACAACCTAATGTTAAAATCGACAGTTCGATGTATAAAAAAAGGATAGATAGGCAACTAGTCTGAGTTAAAAAGCAACTAGTATATTTCTAAACACATACTAGTCCTTTTGTCTGCAGGGTAAAAGCATGCATTTAACTTTGTGTTAAAAAAAATTCAAAATTATAAGGTTTTTCTTTACGTTTGTTGTTTTTATATGTGTAATGGTTTGTGCTAAATTGTAGGTCAAAATATTAAGAATTTTGCTTTGTTTTTCAATATTTATTTTCAAGATACAGTGGGGTTCGGTTATAATGAACTCCGCGGGATCGGGCAATTTAATTCGTTACAGGAGAAGCTCGTTATAGCCAGCATAAATAATTTTTCTTCACAGAAATAAAAAAAACTATTTTATTCTTTTAAAATAGTTCACTTTTGTTCATTTAATTTCAAATTGGTTTATAAAACATATTTGCTACATTAAGTAAAAGCACATATTGCTACCAAATTGTTGCCAAATTGTAATAATAACTCTTTTCCAAAAAACTCTAAAGAAACACTAGCGATATTTTTGTTCGTTATAAACGTATAAATTTCCATGAAAATTCGCTATAACCGGAGTTCACTATATGAAATATTAATGTAAAATTGTTGGGACCGGGCAATTTGTTCGTTGTACACGAAAATTCGTTATAACTGATATTAGTTATAGCAGAACTCCACTGTACATAATTTTTTATAGCGCATAGTGCTGAAGTGAAGTGTGCTTGTGATGCGTTTGGCCGTTTGCTTCGCAGTAAAGTAATATTCAAATCAAGGACTTTTATAACTTGTATTGAGGCAAAAATGCTTCTAAGCATGTGTTCTTTCTTTTTTTTTTTTGTTATATAACTTAATGCTTGAGTAAGTTTGCAATTTAAAATATATTAACAACTTGTTAAGTTTTTACAAGCATTTTTTTGAAGGGGTGTTAACAGACTGATTGAGGTCTGTTACGAAATTTGTTAGAAAGTGGAAACATTAAGGTGCATGGGAGTGCGCCAGGGAGTTTTTATCCCCTTCATAACTTTGCTTCACTTAATCATAAAGTAATGAAATT
Source organism: Panzeria rudis (assembly GCA_956483635.1). Lineage (NCBI taxonomy): Eukaryota > Metazoa > Arthropoda > Insecta > Diptera > Tachinidae > Panzeria > Panzeria rudis. Next base: position 29,902,893 of record OY101449.1, on the reverse strand, counting down.
TGAAACATAAGAATACTTCATATAAGTAGCCTCCCTGAAGTTTGAAAGTTTTACCATAAAAGCTTCCCGATATTTGAAGATGTAATAATTCACATACTAGTACCTATTGACTTACTCACTCACTGACTCATCAATCACAGAAAAAACTAAATTTCATTTTCTGTAAAGGAATTCAATGAAATAGTAAATATTTTGTGTAGGAACGGACCTACAAACAAATTTGTAAATTTAGAAAAAAATATCTCAAGAATTTCATTAAAAAAATGTTTTTTTCTATATAACAATTTGTCTAAAAATATTTAAAAATTGTAAACAAAACAATTTACTAAATCAAACAAAAAAATTTACTGGACTTTCTGAAAAATATCAAACAATATTTTTGTCTCAATTTAAAAAAAACAATTAGTCTAAAAATACTAACAAATATTAAACAAAATAGTTTACTTAATCAAACAAAAATATTTACTGGATTTTTTGTAATATATCAAACAAAATTTTGTCAGGGTCATTATCATCATCATGCATTAGGCATTTATGAAATGCTTACGTAAAGGCTCTAAAAAAATGAATGAGAATTAACTCAACGGCATTAACGAATTGATTCACTCAAAAATCTTCAGTAAACAAACTTGATACAATCGTATTCCTTTTGCTATAATTGTTGTTGTTTTTATTGGTGTGTATGTCGTCATCGGGGTGGTTTTTTACGACACAGTTTTTCTTGTTGTTTTTGGTGTTTGCGTGCTAAATAAGAGTCAAGCAAACAATTCATTGATTATGTAAAGAGCATTTACTGAAAATGAAATTTATTTTTCGACAAACTTTTGTTTAAAAAATTTTTAATGACAATTTTTTCTGTGATATTATGGGGCACTTCCACTATAGCTAGAGAGCTGAAATTTGGTATGCATATAGGTAAATAAGTAATCACACGAATCTGACGACGGTAACTTTTTATTTAGGATGCCTCTTATTTGCGTGGTACACTTCTACTATAGTTAGAAAGCTACAATTTGGTATACTAGGTCCTACTAATAAAAATAAATCTGAAAGCGGAGACTTTTTTATCTAAGGGGTCTAACCCTGCATTTAGACATGTAAGTACTTGCATGCAAGTTCTGTGTACGTATTATCAACGAAAGATCAATTTGTATTCGTTTCTCTGTCTTTCTCATAGCTGAACCAAAAGTGTGTTAGTATAAATGTTTGAGTGTATTGAGTTTTTCGAACTTGCACTTGCATGTGTAAAGGCCAGGTAAGGTGATCCCTTATTTATATGGGACTTTTCTACTATAGCTTTTTTTTTGTTATACAATGTCTTATTAGACTATGTATTATATTTTTGCAAATCAATAAAGCTGTTGCCTACAAAAAAAATAAAAAATCGTTGAATATGGAATTACCTTTATAACTAAACACTGACCACGATCTTGATCGTTGCCACTCGTTAGCTTGCTGAAGTTCTTAAAGATTTTAATTGCAATTGTTGCTTACCATGGTACATAAAACCAGAATTTCTTCAAACTTTAAGAAGCTTTATTCAAGAACCAATAATAAAAAAATTGAAGGTCCTCATCATGAAGTTGTTGTATAGTTTTATAAATTTACTAGCTAATGCTAACTAAGAAATCAATCGTATAGAACTTTAACTTTAAAAATAAATGATAAATTACTGTTTGATATGATGTTCTTAAGCTTTTTAAATCAATTTATGAAAAATAATTTTAAGTTAAATGAAACATGATCTGAAAATGTAAACAAAATTTTGGTGTATTTGTGTTAAAAAAAAACAAAAGAAATACTTAAGAAGACACGCTTTTAATCACAATAATTATATAAAATTTTCTTTTGTTTTGTTTATTTTTCGTTTATTTTTATTTTTTGTATGTTTTTTCGATATTTTTGTTATATAGTCGTAAGCATACGGCCTCAAAGATCATTTGCATAAACTAATATTGAAATTAAAATTACACACATTCATACATACATATGTATTTACAGACATAAAATCATCAGTAAACATGCAAGATGTAGTCTCTTAGTATACTTCTAAAAATTATATTCACATCAAATTTAATTGCTGTTTTACTATGGGTGTGTGTGTTTTTAAATATTTACGTTACATTCAAAGCATGTTATTATGTTTACTATTTAGTAAATTTATTATGTTTATTATACACCTAATTAGCAGTAAAACCAAAATATAGGAAAATTATATAATGGTTAAATGTTGTTGTGTATCATTTTGTTTATTTGGTGTAAATAAAACAAAAGACTTATTAATAGAAAGATAAATTTAAAACAAAAGACTTAAGACACAAACTTGAAATATTTTAAAGAAATTAATGTGCTGTTTCCACAATGCAAGCAAGCGACTCGAGCAAAAAAATTTTTATGGAAATCGGTTCAAAAACTGACTGTTTTTCATATAAATTTCAGGCAAAAAATGCTTGTTTGCATTGTGGAAACAACACATAAGCTTTTTCCAGAAAGTGGTGGAGTATATGGAGTTGCAAATGATAAACCAAATTGTGTTGATGGTATAGGTTGAGCAGATAGTAATGATAGTTTTTTTCAGAAGCTGCAAAAGCTACCAATTAGGGTATTCACTCGAATAATGTTTGCTCGATTAATCGAATAATTAAATTCAAATAATGTTCGATCAAACAAAAAATTTCTATTTCGAGTAAAAATTTATTCGAATAATTTTGGTCGATTAATCGAATAACTCGATTAAAATATTTTATGTAAATTTTCTTTTTCTTAATGAGTTTTTGTAGATTTCGTAATAAAAAGTGGAAAAAAATTTTTTTATATGAAATTTGCCATTGAATTCGAACGTTATTTCATACTAATAGTCCGCATGATCAAAAAGTTAAGTAAATAATGTAGTAACAATAATAGGGAGAAAGAAACCAACTTGAAATATCTTTTAAAAAAATTCGGAAATATAAACACCAAACAAAAATTATTTGAAATAAAGAAGATGTTTCGAGAGCAACTAGTTAACTAGATGTTTCGTATTAAAATATAGAATGTAATGTTCGGAATTATAAAAGCCTTAAGGTACGGTCACATTTGGCAAATATTTGCCGAAAAAAATGTAACCTACGGACAAGTTAAAATTGTATATCCTTTAATTACAATATTTTTTAAATATGTGTTCGCATTTATTAAAAATAATATAAAAATAGCTTTTTGCAGCATAATTAACCTTATTTTGTGATATGAAAAAACAAGTTTAATCAAACTAACTTTGAGCAAAAGTAGTGGTTACGTTTTTTAGGCAAATATTTCCCAAGTGTTACAACTTAATATTTATAACAACAATAGTGCTATGCCAATTCTGATTATTTTTATTCTGCATTGAATACAGGACAGGTCGGAATGTTATTAAATATTTCCTGGCGCAAAATTTTCTCAAAGCGCAACATTGAATAGTGAAAAAACTATTTTAAATAATTTCTTTTGTGTTCATTACTAAAATATATAAAAACGCGAAAAAACTTGCTCCGTTTTATTTTTGTCCACAAAAATTTACAAAAAACCGATTAAATTCAAACTTTTCCGATTAACTCGAATAATTTTTAGCAGTAAAGCTTACTCGAATAACTCGAACGAAATAAAAGTTTTACTCGATTGCTCGAGTAATATAAAAACCTCAATTTCGATTAATTGATTAATCGAACAATTGAAAAGTCGATTAATATGAATACCCTACTACCAACGCTATATAATCAAAGATTTTCATAATCGCGTTTACGATTAAAACATATGCGAGATTAATTGCGATTATTGGTTAAGCGCGAATAAGCAAGAAAATATATTATCATAATCTATATAAATAAAAGAGTAACGTTATTGAGTGACTGACTGACTGATTGACTGACTGATTTATCATCGCCCACCCCAAACCACTAAAGCTAGAAAGTTAAAATTTCGTATGTGTGCTCCCCTCAGGACGTATAGATCCACTAAGACGGCGTTTTGGGAAATTCAAACGCTAAGAGGGTAAAAACGGGTAATTTCGGTAACCTTATATTTCCGGATCTAACTAAATACGCTAATGCGTTACAGACTTCTGTCAAAAAAGTTGAAGTAGTGTGTTTCCATAAGGCAAGATACAAAGAGAAGTTTGCGAAGCGCGTAACTCGCAAAAAGTTGAACATTCTTCAACTTTCACGCGTCGTATACAAAATGACAGGTAGTGCTGCCAGATTCATATGCTAAAATGTTTGTTTAATGGAAATAAATTATTAGAAATTAATTTTTTTTATTAAAAAATTGATGAAAACTGCATTAAATATATAAAGAAAAATAAAACTTAAAGGCAAGACAAAATATAGCCGGCAAAGGCTTGAAATTGTATAAGCGGAAGAGCATCAAAAGCGTGGTGTGTAACTTGCCATTCTTAAAGCGTTAAAAGTTCGAAAAGTAAGAAAAGCGTTGCCGCGTAACGCGTGGTATGTACCTCCACCTTAAGGTAGACATAAATTTCCAAAAACAGCTTAATAAGATCAAAAAATAAGCGGATGGATGTTTGGTACTTTTTTGAAATTTTTACATTTAGGGACCGAAAAATATAATTTTGGTACTTTTTTTGTTAACCGTTTATCTCCTAAAGTAATGAAGATAGAAATTAAATTTAAAATGCATTCTTCTATCCTTACGAAGCCCTCAAATATGTTTTGATACTTTTTTGTAATTCGACTATATAATGGGTAAAATAGGTAGCTCTTTTTGGTACTTTTTTCAATACAACTATTTTTTATGCAAATTGATATACATAGTGAATGAATATGTTTGTATATTTTCACTAAGAAAGGATTTTTAAAAATTTTAATTCTAAGGGGATTAAAAGGGGCAAAAACGGGTAAAATCGGTATCCTTATATCTTCGAATCTAAGTAAAGTAGACATAAAATTCTAAAAGCATAATAATAAGATAGAAAAATGAGCGGACAGGTGTCTGAAACTTTTTTAAAATCTGTACATTTAGACGCCGAAAAAGGATGAAAATATAATTTTGGTACTTTTTTTATTTGTTAACAGTTTATCTCCTAAAGTAATAAAGCTAGAAACTAAACTTGAAATTCATTCTTCTCTCCTTAAAAAGCCCTCAAAACAGTTTTGGTAGCCCTTTTTGGTACTTTTTTCCATACAACTATTTTTTATGCACATTGACACACATACTGAATATATGTTATGAATATATATATATGTTTGTATATATTCTCTAAGAACGAATTTTTGAAAACTTAAATTCTAACAGAATTAAAAGGGGTAAAAACGAGTAAGCTCGGTGTTCGTATATCTCCGAATCTAAGAAAGGTAGACATAAAATTCCAAAAGCGTCATAATAAGATAAAAAAATGAGTGGATAGGTGTTTTGTACCTTTTTTTTGATATTTGTACATTTAGGGGCCGAAAAAGGTTAACAATATAATTTTGGTACTTTTTTTTGTTAACCGTTTATATTTTAGAGTAAAGGTACTTTTTCGAAAACCTACTTTTTTAAAAATGTAGTTTTTAGAAATGGTACTTGTTGAAAAATGTTTTTTGGAAAGGGTACTTTTTGAAAATGGAACTCTTTTGAAAATGGTTACTTTTTGAAAAGTTACTTTTTGGAAAAGGTTCTTTTTAGGGCTTTGTACACCAAAAGTGTAAATTAATCTTATTGTTTTCGATACGCTGTCCGTCAGTCCGTCTGTCTTTCTGTCTGTCGCAGGCTGTTTTCTCGAGAGCCGTAAGAGCTACGGGCTAAAGATTAAAGGGTGCTCTAAAGCGAGCAACGAAACATGTTGAAATACTAATGTACACACAGACAATTTTATATAGACTCTCGAAAATTTCAAAGTTAGTGTTAATTGGTGTAGTCTGTAGAATATTTAACACAACAAAAATTAAAGGGTGTTCTGAAAGCTAATGTAATTTAAACTGCCAACTGCGTTAATGTATCAGCTTTTTTCACATCTCAAATATAAATTCTGCACGGCGAATATATATTTGGGCTGCCAAAAACCATATCAGGTTAACACAGTTGACAGTTCATATATGCAAACATTTTCTTAGTCACCTGATCTCTCGAGGCCACCTGGTATTAATTCGCCTTAACGATACAACAAATTTGTCTGTTCACAAGCACTTAAACAAATATCGTATTTTCTTAAACGATAAGACACACGACTGAGCTTGTGAATTGAACAACTATTTTGCAAAACTTATTTTAGATAAATTAGGGTGACCCGGGACAACCCGTTCTCCGGTTATGTTGCCATTTGTTGCGCAACTGAAAATTAATTAACCAATTTTAATGTTCGCTTTTACTTTTCACAATTTTCTGCGTATTTAATTGTGAATAAAATCAAAAATTGTGGATCAGTTTAAAGAAATATGGCTTGTTTTGTTTGAAATATATTTTTCTATATGCACATGAAAAAAATACAGATTTTTTTTAATGCTAAAATTTTTTTTCTAAAGGTTTGAAAAACAAAAATGTTGATAAAAATATTATTTTTTTGTCAGAAGTTCGACGAGATCTCTGAAGCTACTGAGCTGATAAAAAATTGTAATATTGTTGTAGAATTTCGATTTTCTTGCCTAATTGAATAAGGCAACTCGATATCCAGTTATGTTAATATTTGTTGTGCAACTGCTTCATTTAAAAAAAGCGTATATCTTGAAAACTATAACTAAAAGCAATGAGCTGACTGCAGATTTTAACTAAGCGCACAAAATTACATAAGAAGCCACTTTCAGTTGCTTAATTCCAAAACCTTGTAGATTTGTGTTTCTAGTTGTCATAAGCTGGGAGAACGAATGAAGCATTAAAATAAGCTAATGATGTTTGAAAATGTTTTATGTATTTTGTTAATTTTTATATTTAGAAAAAAATTCTTGGAGTGTACAATGTTGCAAACTTCACTAGCACCATTTTCTTCCTACAAAATTTTTTTGTGAAATTAATATTTTTGAAGTTATGAGGCAAGTAAACTAAATTTTAGTGTTTTTCCTAAATTTGAGCGGTCTTACCGCCAACCGATTGACCTGAAAATTTGTGAGGATACTTTTTTTTATGAATTCCCCCCAATTTTTGAGGGGTGGGGGTAAGACTGGGAGAAATCGAATTTTTGCAAAATAAGGGTACCCTAATATACATATGTATGCAATGGAAGTAAATTACACTATGCACGTAAGTAAACATTTGAAGCTTTGTTCGACATACACAAAAAGTTTGTTTTACTTGTTAGCCGTGATACAAGGTTTCAGGAATTCAATGTTTTAACCTTGGATTCAATTTATATTCTAAGATTATTCTACAGACAATCACACAAAATTCTTGTTATTGCACATGCAGCACACTTGTTCACATTAGATAACTTTTCATTATATTTTATTTTTGTTGATAACACAATTTGTTACAATATTTAATAAACATATTTCCAACTAAATTAGTTTCATAATAGTAAAAATTTCACTTCAACGATTCACCTTGACAATGAAAAAATACTTAATCTATATATATATATATACATATATTAAAATGAATCTGTGTTTGTATGTTTGTTTGTATGTACGCCAATCGGGGCGACCATTGTGAAATATCCGAACTATATGAGTGAAGCTTTTAAAATTTGATGTATGTTAGTCTTCAAATAACGTGCAATTTCCACCAATATATTGATGGTATTGGAGTGGGGAAGAGGGTACCCCCCATAGGAGGTGTGTTATTATTTTCTTATATCTGTACAACTATAAGTTTGAGGCTTTTAAAATTCGATGTGTGTTATTCTTAGAATAACGTGCAATTTCCAGCAAAATATTAGCGGAATAGGAGGGAGAAACGGGTACCCCCATAGGAGGTAATTATTAATTTTCTTATATCTGTACAGCTGTAAGACTGATGCTATCTAAATTCCATGTGTGTTATTCTTAGAATAACGTGCAGTTTTTATCATAATATTAGCGGTATAGGAGGGGAAAACGGATACCCCCATAGGAGGTAACTATTAATTTTCTCATATCTATACAACTATAAGAGTGAGGCTTTCTAAATTCGATGTGTGTTGTTCTTAGAATAACGATACATTTTCAGAAAAATATTCTATACAACTATAAGAGTGAAGCTTTCTAAATTCGTTGAGTCTTATTCTTAGAATATCGTGGAATTTTCAGAACAATATTGGGGGTATAAGAGGGGGGAAACGGGTGTCCTCTATACAATGTAATTACATATTAATATTTCTATACCAGCACAACTACAATAGTGAAGCTCGAAAAATTTGATGTGGGTTACTCGTAGAACAAATTACAATTTCTAGCGAAATATTAGTATCAGTGGTGAGCTACCCGCCCCCATATAATGTAATTATTAATTTTCCTATATCTGTACAATTATAAGAGTGAGGCTCTCTAAATTTTATGTGCGTTAATCTTAGAATAGCTTGCAATTTTCAGCAAAGTCTTGCCTCGTAGGAGGGGGAAACGGGTACCCGCATACGAAGTAATTATTAATATTCCTATATCAGCATAACCACTATAAGAAAGGTCTTAAAATTTTATGTGAGCTACTCCTAGAATAAATTGCGGTTTCCAGCAAACTCTTGACGGTACCAGAGGGGGAGACAAGATAATTATTAATTTTCCTATATTTGCAAAGCTATAAGAGCGGGGCTCTCTAAATTTGATGTGCGTTACTCTTAGAACAACGTGAAATTCGAAGAGAAATCTTCGGTGAATAGTAGTGGGAAACGGGTACCCTCCATACAAAGTAATTGATAATATTCCTATATCAGCGCAACTATAATAGTGAAGATATTAAAATTTGACATGAGTTGCTCTTCGATCAAATTGTAATATCTGTTGCGAATCTTGATGGTATCAGTGGAGGAGATTGGTACTTCCCATACACTGGAAGGAAAACCTTTTTTAAATTTTTTTTAAAGAGAATTAATGTCTACCAGTTATTTAATTAATGTGTTACCTTCTTTGGGAAAGGGATAGTGTAGGAGGAACAGGTGGTGAAGTAGGAGAGATAAAAAGCTTAATTCATTAATAACTCTGCCATTGCGCATTTTATTTTGTAGAGCAGTATTGCACCCCCTCTGGTGTCAAGTAGAGGCATTAATTTGTTTAGGTTGTGTATCCATTTTATTAGTTCTTTTTACTTCGCCGACGGATCTGCTACAATACCGACGAAGGAGGTTTCTGTGAAGTGCATTAGGATATGCTAGTACTAATCACTGCCGGTACTGCCAAAGTGATCAGTGCTATGCCTTCATCACCTTAACAGTCCAACAACAACCAACACAATAACACACCAATACATATCAGAAAAATGCATGACGTTGTTGGCTTACCTGAAAGTAGTCTTGTACTTAGGGTTCGCTTATTTTCGAGAAAATCGCTTATTTTCGTTTCTCGCTATCCCGGGAATTCCCGGGACTAAAAATCTATTTATATACATAAAAAAGTACTGATTCTGGCCCCAAAAATTTTTTTTCTTTAAATTGTTATCGTTGATTATGAAATAATATTTATGTAAGGGGAAGGAAACTAACGATGGCTCAAAGTGTACAATTGTTTCGATTTAACAGCCTTTTTTAAGCGCACTTTTGACTTAACTCCACAAAATTATTAATTTGAGTCACTATTTTTTGAAATTCCATACAATTTCGTGTTTAAAGTGCACGTTCTATACCTGCAGTTTTAGGATAAATTTTAATTTTTGGCACTTTACTATTTTCATACAAAAATTTAATCTTAACTGGATTTTGACTTAACTGCACAAAATATTTGTTTGCTGTGGTAGTTCTTCAAAGTTCATTTTTGAGTGCACTTTGTATACCTGTACCTCTAACACTACATAATTGTGCGTACTTGCATATTAAGGCAGATAAGTATATAACATCATTTTTGACTTATCTGCGCAAAAATCGTGAAGAGTTGATTGTGCAGCTAAGTCAAAATAGCTGTATATTAAATTATTTTGGATTGAAGAACGAAGAGAAAAAATCTTTTCTCTTCAATTAATTATTTAAGGGAACACAATTTTTTTTTTAGGAAAAGCAAATGCATTGTTTTCAATATGCACCAGAAAATCTCTATACATGTGTTTTGAGAAAGACAATGGGGAAACAGATATTACTTCAGATAACGGTGATGCAAGATAGGACTTTCGAGCAAACTTTAAGCGCTGCTATTAACAAAGCAGCTGAAATTATTTGGAGACTGCGGAAAAAGGACGAAAAATATTGATAACTTACACAACGTCCTCTTAAATATCCGGGCAACTTCTGCAGAGGGCGAAAGTCTTTTCTTAAAAACAGAAAATTTTGTTACTTAAATAAGAAACCGATTTTGAGATGAAATAATTAATACATTAGCGGAGTTCAGTATTTGATGCAAATGGTCTAGCGAAAGTGCAAATACAATATATTGTAGCTTTTTTATGAAATCCAACAACAAAAGACATAAAATTTCATGAAAAGCTACAATATTTTGCATTTACACTTGCGCAAGATCACTTGTATCAAAAAATGAAATCTGCTATTAACTGTTTTAAAGAGCCGCTTGCAACAAAGAATATAAAAGTAAAAATTTTCTAAGGGGAGAGAATTTTCATTGCATACCATGAAGTAAAGGACTGAGTTTAATATTCTAACACTGCAATATTTATCTTAGATAACTTTTTAATCAATCTTTTGATCACTTCCGCCCTCTGACAGCCACGTCTTAAAATCATTGATGAATGATCAGAAATAAAACTACTTTGATTTCAGTTCATCAGTGATTTTATTATTGATTTGTATGCTCTCTTTTTTGCTCGGTCTAAAAATAGTTTTTAAATACAAAGTTTCCTTAAAATGTCAATAAGAGTATTGTTCTTTTTTACCTAATTTATTTTAAATCTTTTTGTTTTTGTGATTTGTTAAGTTTTTTGCTTTTTTATCCAATTTCTTTAGAACTGATTCAATTATTCATTTTGCTCATATAAACATCAATGGATTTTGGAAATTTGGTAAATATTTTATTACGTTGTTCGATTCCCGGGATTCCGGGAATTTATCTTTTATTTCCCGCTCTCCCGGGAAATAAAAAACTCCGGGAATAAAAAAACCCTACTTGAACTCAGACCTCAGGGTTTGTACTCAAACGCGCTAACTATTCAGCCAACAGCACCTTCATATATATAATTATTTCTTACGTTACATCAATGATTTTTACATTATTTTTTACATCAATGTACCGTTTCATTCTTGGTATGAAAATCGGCTTCATTAATTATAAAAATTTCATAATTAAAGTGAAACTTTTTCGTTCACATATGTGTATAACCAACCAAGCGCCACTAGGCGCAGAGACTTAATTTAATATTCTTAACACTTGAAAATTACTTTAGTTTTACTTCCTATAAATAAATTTGTAAATATTAAAAATGTGCTTGTAAAAAGCTGCATACCGTTTAAGTAATTTTTCATTGCAGATTGCAATGTTTCATGCCATTAATCACATTTTTCGTTGTATTAATATAAGGGGTTAACGTAATGGTATCATTCCCATTACGAAACGTTTTCCTTTCAGTGTACAAGATATTTATTTATTTTTCTATATCTATACAACCATACGAGTGAGGCTCTCTAATTTTTCTATGTGTTGATGTTAGAATGGCTTGCAATTTTCTGCATAGTCCTGGTGGCATAGGAGCGCGGAATCGGGTACCGCCCACACAAAGTTATTATTAATATTCCTATATAAGCACATCTAAATTCGTGAAGCTCTTAACATTTGATGTTGGTTAAACTTTGAAGAAATTCTAATTAAAAAAATGCGGCTATCAGAGGGGGAGATGGGTGTCCCCCATACAAAGTAATTATTAATATTTCTATATCAGCACTAATTCATTAGCGAAGCATTCAAACTTTGACGTGGGCTTATCTTAGAATAAAGTTTAATTTCCAGTAAAATATTGAGGGTATCAGAGGGGAGAGACGGGTACCCGCATACAAGGTAATTGTTAATTTTCCTATATCCGCACACTGGGGTAGCGAAGCACACCGGGTGGGTCTAGTCAAATATAAAAGCAACCAGTTTGCCAGTATAACAGTTGTTGTTGTGTTTGAAGTAAATTACGCATGACTTGAACGAAAAAATGTCAAACACGCATTAGTGGGGTTGTTTGTTGTTTTGTACACTTGAACATTCGCTATTTCTGTTTGAATGTTGGTTCATTTATTTTTCAAGATTTTATTGCGAGTATTTAATCGAAGGTCAAGTTTAAAAATCTTAAAGGTGTACATTTTTGAAGTGTTACATTTGTGACATAATTTAAATTGTCATTGTTTTATGAGCTTATGTTTTATTTGTTTTCGTTTTACCTTTATAAGATTTCCCCACAATTAAATGTAAAGAGGCATATAACTTTAAGAACAGCAGTGAAATGAATTTTTAACCGACTTCAAAAAAGAAGGAGGTTATCAATTCGTGTGTATGTTCTTTTATTTTTACTTTTTTTATATGTTTGTACACGCATAATTCCTATTTTGTTGGAAAGGGTTTCCCTGCAGTTTGGTCCCATAATTTTTTTTCGAAAATAGGAGGGGGAAAATTTGTTCCCCCCAAGCATAAATCTGTCATTTGTGAACCGATTTTCTAAATTCTTGTTTTATTTGAAAGGGTTTGACAAAAATTGGTCCCAAAATTTTTTGTCGAAAATCGGAGGGGGAAATTTGCTCCCCCCCAAGCCTTAACTCTGTCATTTGTGAACCGATTTTCTAAATTCTTGTTTTATTTGAAAGGGTTTGACAAAAATTGGTCCCAAAATTTTTTGTCGAAAATCGGAGGGGGAAATTTGCTCCCCCCCCAAGCCTTAACTCTGTCATTTGTGAACCGATTTTCAAAATTCTTGTTTTGTTTGAAAGGGTTTAACAAAAATTGGTCCCAAAATTTTTTTGTCGAAAATCGGAGGGGGAAATTTGCTCCCCCCCCAAGCCATAACTCTGTAATTTTTTAACCGATTTTCAAAATTCTTTTTTGTTTGAAAGGGTTTGCTAGCAGTTTGGCCAAATAATTCTTTTCGAAAATGGGAGGAGAAAATTTGCTATGTGCCATCTTCAGTGTTCTCTTGACTATTCAAGACACCGAATTTCTTCAATATAATCCAAACAAAGGATTTGCTGCTACAATTTAGAAATGACTAAGACCCCAGTAAAAAACGTCATGTTTCTTGAAGCACTAAAGAAATAAAGCGCATCATAATTCACTTTAAAATATGAGCTTGTTCAGAAGTTGATGTCATAGCACCACAACAATGCAGGTTTTAAAGCGAGAAAGTTAGCAAATGTACACACATTCAATGGGTAGTGTGAATAAAAAAAGTATTTGCTTTTTATTTATATAAAAGCTTCGTACACAAGTTATGCAAAAAAGCTGATTTTATAGTGCTGATCCAATGTAGGTTCTTAAGCGAGAATGAAGAGTAAGTTTATTTGAGTTTGTTGGACGCTGGACTTCAAATCTGAAGGATCTTAGTTCGATACTAGTTGAAGTTAAAATAACAAACAGTGAGGAAAAATGTGAAATTAATAAAAATAAATAAAGTTACGTAAATGGCGTAAAATGGCGTTAACGCCGCCAATCCAAATCGAACTATTTTTTCACTTATTTTTAGTTTTAGTGCTGACAATTTTGATGATTTTCATCACTTCAAAAGCGCTTTTGTGAGTAAAAATGTATTACTCCAAACCGGGAACTCGCCATACAAAAATCAACAGCGATATCAGTAGATTTCTCAGCGCTACTTTTAATCCATAATAGTAGAAACCTGCTTTATTGATAGCAATTTTTTTACTGGGACGTTGTTTGTATGGCCACATTGGAACATTAGCAAGAAGTATATCATGATTGTTTTATATTCAGATCTCAACAACTTACAGTCTTTTGTGTACGTTTTGAAAATAAACATTGTTAAGTTCATCTACATATGTAGTGATCCTGATGAAAGAACGAAAACTTAATCTTGCCAGCAACAATTTTCAGTATAGCCAAAAATATATTTTTGGGTAAATTTAGTCGATTTTGAGATTATGGTTGATATCAACACTGCTCAGGCATGTTCCCCCACTTTACAAGTGTAATTATCCCTATATTCACCTGCGAAATGAATCAAGAAGAGATTTTTCCCGAACTCTACATTTAGAGAGAAAGGGACCTTGACTTCCCTCATATGAACTGCATTGGAAAAGTTAAGGTCCCTTTTCCGAAATGCTGTTCTTATACAGAAGATTTTATGCTTTACTTTAGTTTTTCACTCGTAGAAAAAAAAACGGAACAATACAGAGTAAAATGCATTGCAGATTTGAAAACTAGATAAAAAAGACTAAAAGATAAAACTAGTTTAGAATTTGTTACGTGGTTTTATTATTGCGGAAAATATTCCACAATATTGCCAAGCTTTATCTAGTTTTATAAAATGTAGCGAAATCAATTTCGGTCTACGGAAAATAAGGTCTCTTCTTATCAGAATGATCATCTATAAGTATTTGGTGCAAATGAACGTTAATTTGCATTTTTGTTAATTGTTAAGTTCTTTAAGCAAATACAAATTGTAGTAAAAATGTACAAATGAATTATGTACATATTTTAGCGAATTTTGAAGAAAAAATATAAAAAAAGTACACTTTTTCTTGAAAATTAGTACAACTTGTAAAATCGAATTTTGCATCCCTGACCCATACGTTTGAAGAGAGTTGTCAACTTTTTTTTGATAGAAGGCCAGTTGACTATCTACGTATTATCTGTGACGGACTCTATGAAACATATTTTAGTCGAACTATATGGGATTTATTCAAAGAAGTTTATTATTCACGCTTAAGTTCGTTCAATTTAATTTTACAATTAAATCATTTTTATTGAAAAATTGTTTTTCAAATTAGAGGGTATTCTATTAGGTAATGTAATTTTGAAATAAGCTGTCTCTTACGAACCGTAATAATTAGACACTTTCAACAAACACAATTAATAACGCTATGCTACAACAGTTGAGAAAAAATTTGTCAGGGGTTCTCATGCACCAATTCTATTTGGTTGGAGCCCATAGAGAAAGAAAATACCTATGAGTTTTCTAGGTCACTTCGTAAAGTGATTTTATAACGGTAAATGTAGTGAATAAACGGGTTTCTTAAAGTTTGTTTGTTAAACAGCCATAACTTCTTTGTTTCAAAACAGATATATATATATTATCCTTTTCAAATTTCAAAGATATGATTCTCATGTTTCAAATAAGATATGATTTTTGGAAATCAGTTATTAAATGGCTAAGTTATGGTGGTTTAAAGATAAAAAAATAAAAATTTTTCAACAAAATTTTATTTTCCGCCAGCTCTAAGTTGCTTATGAGATACTAAACCACTATTAAATTAAATTATTAAATTATTAAATTTTGTGAAAAGCGGCATTATTGATTTACTTCACTTAATTTTTAATCAAACCCAGCTTTCGTATTATTGATAAAAATAGAAAATTTTAGCCCTCTTTATTTTATTATGAGCTTTTGAAAATGAAAAAAATTGCATGAAAAAATCTGTAATTGCATGAAAAAACTAGTTTCGCCGTTAATTGCGGAATAACTCCGAAACAGTTGAAAATTTAAAAAAACTTGTGTATAGTTGAATTAAAGATAATTTTATTCCGCATCTTTTCCTGTTTATAATATTAACATCGGGTTAATCGTTATCGAGTTATGATAAAATAGATTAGCGTGACTGCCCTATTTTTAAATAAGAAGCAAAAAAGTCAAAACAGAAAATATACCATAACTAAATTCTTTTTTAACCGATTTTAACGTAATTACACATTTTTGAAAGCTTTTGTAATTTAGCTTTTCACCAAAGTTAATTCGTATAGTAGTTTAACATCTCATAAGCAAATTAGAGCTGGCGGAAAGTAAAATTTTTTTGAAAATTGTGTCTCTTTTTAAACTTAAACCACCATAACTTAGCCATTTAATAACTGATTTCCAAAAATCATATCTTGTTGGAAAGATGAGAGTCATATCTTTGAAATTTGAAAAGGATCATAAAAATCCGTTTTGAAACAAAGAAGTTATGGCTCGTTAAATTTCAAACTTTAAGAAAACCGTTTTTTCACTACATTTACCGTTATAAAATCACTTTACGAAGTGACCTAGAAAAACCATAGGTATTTTCTTTCTCTATGGGTTCCTACCAAATAGAATTGGTGCATGAGAACCCCTGAATAATTTTAGTGTAGCACAGTTTAGTTAAAGGGTAAAATAATAATTGAAAGGTAACTAGTGCAAGGAACAATGCGAAAAGTAAATCGCCAAAATGTGAAAAAAGCCGGTAAAGCGAAAAAAAACGCCTAGCAAAAAATTTCAAAATTAAAAAATATCCAAAACGAAAAAAATCGCCGTAATGAAAAAAAAAAAACACCAAAACGAAAAAAAAAACGCCAAAACGAAAAAAAATCACCGAAAAAAATTAAGTTTCGTGACGCTAGCTTGTCGGGAACTATACATATGTATGTATATTAATTAATATTACTTTCAAATGTAGCGTCGTACTTGTATCTACTTTCTCTATTTTTTTAATATTTCTTGAGAGCTAGAAAGTGTTGTATTATTACATATCGTCATATAAAACGTAAGACCATGTAAGTGATACAAATTTCAAAATCTGGGCTTTAATCAATTATTGTATATTATATAGAAGCCCATGTCGCTACAAATTTTTAGGCTTCTACTGTGATGCTTGGCGGCGTTACAATCAAAAAGAAAACAACGTAGCCCACTATAACTTGTACTATTTCATAACCTTTTGTCCCTCTCCTGTAAACTTTAAAAAAGTGTAGTTACATGGTTTTACGTTTTATATGACGATATGTAGTATGTATTTGCTTTAATTAGATAGAAAAATTGATTTAGTAACAAAATAAAATTTTTTATACCAACCATAAATATTAATGTATTTAAAAAACGCATTCATTACATCCAGCAATTATTAAGCTATAAACTTTATTTTCCTATTGATCAATCAACCTTGTCATACTTTAAATGATTAAGTTTTTATATTTGGTGTTTAGTTAAGTTGTTAATACACCATTAAATTAGGTTCTAATAAACTTTTCGTTAACCTTATAATTATTTTATACATATGCGCATATTTTTTTTTAAATAAAAAAAACCTTTTGTGCGAACAATTAAAGCTCTACGATTTCTGATTGATCAATGTGATATGAAGTGAAAGCAACAACAACAACGATACAATGCAACAGCAACAACCACCTGCTTATAGAACAAGTTCGTTTTAAACAGCCACAAACATATGGAAGTATAAAATCGCCAAAGCGATTTTCGAGATTAGATAAAATTTTATGTTTAAAAATATACAAATATGTATTCAATGTGAACATTTTATTGTGTGAAAGGTTATTTATAGGGTTAAATTAATTTGTTAGTTATCTTTTGTACAAGTAGCGGAAAAATAGTTTTTCTTATAAAAAATATCATTGAAAGCAATTTAATTTTGTAATGTGTTATTCCCAAATGAATATATCGAGCAATAATCGCAAAAAAGCTTAACTGACTTAAACTTCGAAGTTTGTTTTTTGCTGAAATAATTAATATTCGTAATAATTAATACGATCGTGAATAATACTGATCTGCAAAAAGAACATTTTTTTCGAGCTTTTAAATAAAAATATGTGGAATATACAAAGTTTAATGTGCTAAATTTAAATACGTCTTCAGTTTTTTTTCTATCAGGCACAGATTTTTTTATGGGCTTGACTAATATGTAGGGCTTGGGAATCGGGATTTTCCGGACGGGATTTCTCGGGAATAAAGTCTATATATTTTTGAAATAATGTGTACTTTTAATGACATTTAAAATTTTTTTTTTATAAAATATAGTTAGTGAGAGTGAAAGTTATTTTGATTCATATAAGGAAATTGTACTATAATCCTGTTTTTCTTTATAATCAATAAAATTTTCAATGTTAATTAAGAACAAATCAGTTGGCTGGTGGAAAAGATGTGCGTCAGTCAAAGTGCCAGCCATTTTCTCTAACACGCTCAACAGGTATCGGAATATAAAGGATCTTTTATACCTCTACTATTATGTAAAATGATACGTTATAAAACCGAATATGTGTAAAATGATACGATATAAAACCGAATTTATGTAACGACACAAAAGTAAACGAATTTGGTTACTTTTACACAAAAAACAGTTTAGCGTGAAATGACCAGAGAGAAAACCAGAGACCCCGTATTTGTAGAGACCGTTGACCAAAATGGCTCTGGACCCACAAGAGGAGTAGTAGCGGCTCACCTAGATAATTCATATGCAACCTCATTACCCCGATGTCTACCATGACCTGATATTCAGTAAATGGGAACGGTGTTTACTATTGATAGGCTCTGTAGTGAGTCAGAATTTCCGGGACAAGAGAGATTGCTGCCTGGTCATCCGAAAAAACTACATACGCGTTCTTAAGCTCCTTATTTAAATTATGAAAACACAAGTGGCGATTGCCTAAATATCCGCCTGAAATATTGTAGTCCATTTGTAAATGGACACAGAGATTTTCCCGTTAGGTCCAAAGACGCTGGCATCAACCTCATATTCTACAATCATAAATTTCAGCAGTCCCCAGGAAGACCACATTTCTTACAAAATATTTACATTGACTCTCCTGCCGAACCGTAATTCACAGTTTATACCATCACTCGGCATACCTAATACTATACTCAGGATCGACGAATCTTCGTTGCTAGCGCAATGACCAGTGTTACCAAAACCTCAAAGTTTTTTTTCTTTTTAAAGAGAAGTACCACAATCAGGTAATTAATGCCTACCAGTTAATTAATTAATGTGTTACCTTCTTTGGGAAAGGATAGTGTAGAGAGAACAGGTGGTGAAGTGGGAGAGAGAGATAGAAAAGTTAATTCATTTACAACGCTGCTATTTCACGTTTTTTTTTGTAGAGCAGTGTTGCAAGCCTCTCTGGTGTCAAGTAGAAGTATTGAGTTGTTTAAGCTGTATAGCCATTTTATTAGTTTTTTTACTTCGCCGACGGTGTTGCTACAATACCGACGAATGAGGGTGCTGTAAAGTGCATTAATATATATTAGCATTAATCGCTGCCGGTACTGCCAAAGTGATCAGTGCTATGCCTTCATGACTTTAACAGTCCAACAACAATCAACACAATAAGCCACCAATGCACATGAGAAAAAATGCATGATGTTGTTGGCCTTCCTGGAACTAGTCTTGAGCTCAAGACCTCAAGGTTTGTAGTCAAACGCGCTAGCTACTCATCCAACAGCACCATCAAGTTGCCGTTGCTTCAGAGGATCATATGACGATCTGTAAGGAAGTTTGACTTACTAAAGCTGATGTCAATCTGGCTTCACTAGTTTGGTAATTGCTACAACGTGCCGATTCATCGGGCAGTGTATAGTCGTGCCGTGCGTAATGATCAGTCTAACTATCACTTCATAGATCCTCATTACCATTTTTGAACTCATACACCAGACACATCCAGCACAACACTTAGCCGCCCAGATCGCCCCAGTGGCTTTCTGTTTTCAGCTTTCTACATGGCGACTAAAAGTCTACCTTCTATGAAGAATAACACCTTAATACTGGACTCGTTGCAATAAGGAGATTGTATCCTTTTAACAAGATTATCCTAAGGGTTAACTGAAAGACCGTGTTTTCTACACCATGTCGTTATACTCGTAGTACCGAATCTTCCAGTTAACATAGCCACGCGGCATTCAATAACTTCACGCACTCGTTTACCAAGGAAGTAGAGAAGTTCGTCAATCACCACTGATGAATGGAGTGGGGATAGAACCCCATTTTGAGTACAACCTTTGACTACACTAATAGCAACCATGTCTCCCAGCTGTCTCCCTACTTTCAAGCATCCATTGTATTAATGTACTTTGATCTGAAGGGAGTTTTGGTCATACATAAACAGCACGGTTCAAACCACGAAAGTGTCTATATGACACATCTACCTTCTCGCGATGCATGATCAGCACACAGGGTAGAAGATGAGTGAGCTTTTATCTGCAGGATTGCTTCATCATACAAAAATGGCTTCCGGATCACTGTTTTCTAAGCAGAGATCCCAGCAGTTATAGAAGTTGTGAGTAAATTTCATATTAGAGTAATTTTAAACATTTTTGAAAAGAAACAGAAGTGCATAATTTTACCCCATGCGATTTGAATGAAATTCGACATATATGTATATCGGCCATTTTTGCTAAAAACTTACGGCTAAGGTTGTTTAAGTTTAATGTTATCGCTATCTACAATGTCTTTTAACATTCTCGAATAATCTTGGATGTTCTTGGCACTATTTCCAGAAAGTTCTATTTCCGCTATTTGAATTATTCTAACGGCTATTTCAAAAGTGCTGTCAATGCTTTTATTTTGACATTACATAGGCAGTGTTGTATTTATTGGTAGCAAATACAGATTATCATCACAGCTGTCATTTTTATGTCGTTATATTTGAATCTGCATTTTTCAATTCGTAACAATACATATATTGATTTGATTGAAAGCAAAGAAAGTACACATATTTAGACTGTGTCGAAAATGTTTAAAATTACTCATCAACAATCGCATTGTCGCTCTATCAAATCGTTTTTTATTTTGATTATTTTTTTTAAGGAACAACTTTGACGGATGCTGCAAATTTAATCAAAATCGATTAATTCGTTTTAGTTACTTCTATTTCATTTTAGTTGTTTTAATTTCACTGAATTATGGCAAAACTAAAAGAGCTTTAATTTATTAATGCGGTTTAAATGCGTTTTTGAAATTTACTCTTGTTGTCTTAAAACATTATTAAAGTGATAGTTAACATATTTTTATAATTCCAACTGTCAAAATGTCAAATTGTTACAAACATGTTTGACACTGATACAAGCACACACTAGCATACAAAAAATGATCAAGCTATTAGCCTGGTAGAGCAAATCACCCCCAATACATTGCAACCACAAGGTAAACATATCAGATTTTAAATAAATTAAATAAAGTGCGACTTTAGCTCGCAAACGAAGGGTTCGGTATGAATACGCATATATCCCTTTTCGTTTTTGCCCTTATTTCACTGGCAATTTTTTCTTTTTGCTTTTTCGTTTAATTTTAGTTTTTTATTTTTAAGTTTTTTTTGTTGATTTAGCAATTTTTTTTTGGTTTTGGCGCTTTTTTCATTTTGGTGTTTTTTGTTTTGTTTTTTCGATTTTTAACTTTTTACAATTTTTTTGCTTTTGACGATTTTTTTAGTTTTGCTGATTTTTTTCGTTTTCGCGTATTTTTTGTTTGAACGTTTTTTCGCTTTTTGACGATATATTTAGTTTTAGCGATTTATTTTAGTTTTGGCGTTTTTTGTCAGTTTTGGCGCTTTTTTCGGTTATTGGTGTTTTTTTTAGTTTTAGGGTTTTTTTTGGTTTTGATATTTTTTTCTTTTTGGCGAATTTTTCGATTTTTGGCGATTTTTCTTAGCTTTGGTGTTTTTTTGTTTTTACAGCTTTTTTTTCGTTTTGGTGATTTAAAAAATTTTTGGATATTTTTTCGTTTTTTGACGATATTTTTAGTTTAGCGATTTTTTTTAGGTTTTAGTGCTTTGTTCGTTTTTTTTTGGGTTTTTTTAGTTTTCGTGATTTTTTGCGTTTTAGCGATTTTTTTAATTATGGTGCTTTTTTTCTTTAAACGCTTTTTTCATTTTGGTGATTTTCCGTTTTGAATTTTTTTTAATTTTGGAATTTTTTAGTTTTAGAGTTTTTAAAACTTGAAGATTTTACATCTCTCTTACGGTTTCCAATTGTCTAAATTACATAGTCAAAATTACATTAACTGATAGAACACCCTTTAATTTTTATTGTTTTAAGTATCGGTGTTAATTGGTGTAGTCTATTCTACAGACTACACCAATTAACACTAACTTTGAAAATTTAAAGTGTCTATACATAAGTGTCTGTATATTACATTAATATTTTAACATTTTTCGTTGCTCGCTTTAGAACACCCTTTAATTTTTAAATCGAATAGCAGCCAAACTGGTTGTAGCAGGCAAAGTTTTATATATTCTGTGAAAATTTCAGGTCCGTAGTTCTTACGGTTCCCGAGAAAATAGTCTGTGACAGACAGACAGACAGACAGACAGACAGACAGGCAGACGGACGGACAGGCCTTTACACTTTAGGAGTACGGAACCCTAATAATTCAATTTGTGTCCGATTTTATAAACACATAGACGTGAACACTTTCAGCTATGACAATTGTAATCATTCAACTGACACTTAATTAAAAAAAATGATTACAACTTGAAGTCGCATAATATATTCTTTATGCCAAAGTTAATCGAATGCACGTATTAAGCAGATTTTCGCCATATCTGAAAATAAATTGAGTCTCGTGGGTCTTATGGAGTTCTAGCACTCGCTTGCTTTGCTGCAACGTTCCATGGCGTGATAGCCCGTTGATTAGCGAACATTTGCAGCATGTTACAACGTGCAATATATTAGAAGGCTGCTCTGTATTGTACCACTAAATTAAACTGTAATTAAACCATCAAAAATTACATATGTACACGTGATAGATTGTCATCTAATATTAAATGGCGATGCAGTACATAAAAATCAAATTGGTTTTTATTATTTTTAATTTTTGGAAATGTCATCAAATAATCTTACATTTTTGGGGTTGTTGACTAGCTCAAGTAATTTCTTTTTCAACGTAGTCAGTCAAGTAGCTTAAATTATAAGCGGATAGCACTTATGTATATTTGTAAAATATTTGCTCTGTCTGCTCTTTTTTTGTTTTAACTTAATTTAAACACAAAATTTTACTGGATAATTAATAAATAATTTTCTTAAAGAATTGCTTTATTTCATATTTTATTTATTTATCTAGTAAGTAATTTTTCTAGCACTAAAAAAAAGATAACTAAATAACTTACTGATGGCTTATTTTTGTTAACAGTTTTACTGTATGAAGTATTAAAAAAAACGGAAGTTCCACTTGATTGATTTATTTGTAGTGCTGTAGTTTGTCACTCAACATACTAAAATAATCGGACAAAAATATCCCCAACTGAAGTCATGGGGTCAATGATTTTTATCATTCAATTTAAGGTTTATTTTGACTCGTCAAGCACGTGCTATAAAATCCACTTAATCGTACACTTAAATACACTTGAACATATTTGGTTTGTTGTTTGGCTGGCTATTAATGCTACCGATTTTTTCTTCGTATAAATATAGTTACGATCATGATTTCAACTATAGCTACTGTTACTACACACCTTTGTATTGAATTGAAAAAAAAAGAAATAAATATAAATACAATTCACAACTACAGCAGTGCGTACGAGACTCGCACTGATATGTCGCGTTAATTTGTGGTTTGCATTGACATTGAATATTTCTACAGTAGCAATTAAAATATGACATTATTTGTACGTTCTGCTTTATTTGTAGCTTGTTTTTTTATGTTCTGTTTGAAAATAGTTCTAAATACTGGTAAAACAAATACTTCCGCTTAAAAGTTTCTTTACAGGGTTGAAATGAAAATGTGATGCCATTGAAATGTCGTCTTGTTCATAAATTCAATTTGTTGGTTATTCATATTGTAATAGATAACAAAATATGGCTACCACCTTGAACGGATTTAACATGCAGCTGGCGTTTGGGGCAGTTAGAAAAATAAATGCAAAAAATTAAAACTCAAAATTTTCATATCTTTCCAAGTGCTGGAATAACACTGTACAGCAAAATTAAATTTTCCGCTCACTATATCGCTTCTGAAGGGTATTTTTTTTCCCATTTTTTAGGAAAGAGGCAAAAAAGACCCACACATTGAAGAGACATTGACTTAAAATGTTCTACAAAAATATGTACCGTGATGTTTCACATGATAATCCTAAACACATTTTATACCTTCAACGCAAGGCTGACAAGATTTTGGGACGATTTTCCGTCATCCCACGTCAAATTAGGATGATAAACAGACCGGTGTCGGCTATATGCTATCTTCAGTGTTCTCTTGAATACTAAATCGATTTAGTATTCAACAGAAGACTGAAAATGGTATATAGCCGAAACTGGTCTGTTTATCAAGCAAATTTGACATGAGATGAGGGAAAATCGTTCCAAACATCTGCCAGAATCAGTCTTTCAAAAATACATTACAATGTAGCATTTTTTTGTTGTAAACGAGACAACATTTTTTCTCTTCGTTTTTCAATCCAAAATAATTTCATATACAGGTATTTTGAAAAAAGGTTTTTAGGGTGCCAACATATTACTTTTTTATGTATATAAATAGATTTTTAGTCCCGGGAATTTCCGGGTAAAATTCCCGGGATAGCGAGAAATGAAAATAAGCCCTAATTATATCGCTCTTTACTTTTTTATTCTTAATCCCATATATATATATATGATACCCCTAGACGGGTCAAACATCCGGACCGGAACCGGAAATATGAACTACACTGCTGACCCAACTTCCGGGCCAGACCGGAACCGGAAATATGAACTGCACTATTGACCCGATTTCCGGTCCAGTCCCTAAACCGGAGGTGTGAACTGCACTACCGACCCAACTTCCGCTCCAGGATGGAACCGGAAATATCAACTGCACTACCGATCCAATTTCGCAAAAAGAGCATAAAGAGCGGCCCTGCCCTGCGTTTTTCGTACTTTGCTTACTTTTATAGCTTTCCAGATAGCAGGTAATTACGAATTACTTTATATGGGGAGTACCCCTTCTCGCACACTTACTCCGTCAGCTTTTTACTTTACCTCGTATCTTGTCTTAAAAGTAGGTCATACCAAATTTGAAAGCTCTTACCGTTACAACTTTGCAGTTAGCAGGTAATTATTGATTACTTTGTATGGGAAGTACCCCGTCCCTCTACATATTTCCTTCCTAACCTAACTTAAGCTTCTTCCTTCCTAGCCCGTTCGCTCGCACCCAGCACGTAAATTTTTTACCTAACTACGTATCTTGTATTCAAATTAGCTGATACCAAATCAGAAGATTCATACTTTTATAGCTTTCCAGAGAGCACATTTTTATTAATTACTTTGTATAGGGAGTAGCCCTTCCACCGATCCTATCCTGCCAATATTTTGATATATGTACTTCGCATTTTGCTCTAAGTATAAGCCATACCATATATGAATACTCTGACTGCTATAGCTTTCATGATATAAGATATTTGTTTAGTATAAGCGTGGCACTGCCCACTTTTATATCGTTCAGATTGTGTTGTCACGGGAACCTAATATGTGTTTAAAGTTAATCGGACGTCTTAAAGTTGGTGAAAATTTAGCATACAATATTATACTAATAGGGAGAAATTAGCGTTCTTTGCATAATAATTTTAGAGTAATTTAATTAAAATAGAAAAAGTGTTCTACGGGCGGGTCCGGGTGGGTACGAAAGTATACATATGGTAAAAGAGGACACTTTTATCTTTCTCTGGGCGATTTACTTTCTTGATCCCTTTTGATTTTAACCAGTTCTATTCCTCTAAAATTTGAATTTGCGCAAAATATAGTAGTTTTAAAAATATTTTATAGCACTTTAAGGACAAAAATTATAGTGGCCGCCCATACCATTATTTAAATACTAAAATTTTACTAAATTCGCAAAAAATAATCCGCATTATCGATGATAGCTTGCGAGGAATGATAATTTCTTTCTGATCAAATATAAACAAATCACATTTTTTCCTAAAATTATATAAAATATGTTTGTTTAACAGCTTGCCATGCCCACAATTACAAAAATTTTTACTTTGAATTTGGAACGATTTTCCGTCATCCCACGTCAAATTTGGTTGATCAACAGACCGATTTTGGCTATGTGCCACCTGAAGATGGCACATGGCGTGTACCAAAGTTGAAATTTCGTGAAGGACCAATTTGGCCCATATTTTTACCTCCACCCAATCAACAATTATTGCTTGGAAATCATGCGTAATTTTTGCAAATTTCACAACATTTGAACTTTGACCACTAGCGGTCGCACGTTATAGTTATTTGAATGAGGCCAAAGTTTTTACTTATGCTTAATTAAATATCACTTTATGTAAATTAAGCATAACTTTGGCAAATTTTAGAAAATTTTAAATTTGACCTCAATGGGGCACGTCCGAGAGTTACCCGATTTGGCTAAAACGTTCTCAACGTGAGTTTTAATAAAAGATCAATTTATATAAAGTGATCTTTCATTAAGCGTAGGTAAAAATTTGTGGCCCGATTCTAATAACTATAACGTGCGTCCTCTGGTGGTCGAATTTGGAGTTTTGTGATATATACAAAAATGAAGCATAATTTCCAAACAATAATCTTTGATTGGTTGGAGGTAAAAATTTATGCCAAATTGGAGAACTCTAAGAAGCCCCTTTTTAATACTTCATTTTGGTGAATTTCACAAAATCTTTTATACCAAATGCCACAATAGTCCAAACGGGGTTTCTTTAAATTAACAAAAAAAAAATATTTCATTGCACACTAATGTACATGCATGAATGATGGATTGTGCATCAATCAGTGGGTGGGAATAACATCAACATTATACTTTAACCTCATGGGATGAAACAAAAACGATTTAAATAATTTTGGTGCCCTTGGTTATTTTATTGTTAAATGTTATTTGAATATTTGCTTTTTATATTGGCATTCAAATGCATTAGCAATTCGATTATACTTATTTAAAAACAAAGAATTGATTGAACATTTTTCGTCGAATACCATACATATATAATTTTCGTATTTCCCATTGTAAATGGACACACCTAAGCATGTTAAAATGTATAATTTTGCATTTTAAAATAAAAAACGAATTGGTATATGATTTTCCAAAACACAATTATTTACTTAGAAACATAAGCATTTAATAAAATTAGGATAGAGGTTTATTAAATGTTTAGCATTAAGTGTTTGTTAGGTCCAGCGGCATATGATGATAGTGTTTGTGGAAAATAAAAGCTTTTGAACATTTCCTATTTAGTTCAATTATTGCAAAATATGCAAAATATGTTACATGTATTTTGTATTAAAAAATATATATTTTATTCATTTTAGATTAAGAATTGCTAATTTCATACAAACAGCTGTAACACACTTTCATCTATGGGAGTGTGTACATTTCTACTGTTATATGGAAATATCAATCTATACAAAAACATAAATGTGAAAATAAGTCCAAGTTTCTATCCAAAAATTTCGATCGTAAAAAGTACTGAGTCCAAAATAAGGATCAAGTTCTTGACAGGTACAATACCATCTCATTTCTAGGCAAACTGTAAGCTTAGATAAGTTATAACCACAAACGGTGGGGACAGATTTCGGGGAAATCGAATTGGCTATACGTGACATCAGAGTAACAGAGTATTGAAAATAGTGCTGGCATATTATTGAGTAGTAGATACCGATAATGGAGTATTTTCTATTTTATTAGAGTAATCAGTACTCTACAGTACTCTACAGTACTCTACAGGTTTTCAACTAACCGTATTTAGCCAATCAAGAGCCGAATACTTTATTTTGTCCGATCGTAGTATTTGCTTGTCCTAATTAGACGATCGTAAGCTGATGCATTTATCTTGACGTATTTCTAGTTTTCCAACTAATCGTATTTAGCCCATTAAGGCCCAAAATTACAGTCATTAGTTAATTATTAGTAAACTAAAATGATAACTATTGTTTAACTAAAACATCATATTTACAGTGTATTGTTTATCTAAAATGTTTAATATGGGTAAAGATTGGTAGCCCTTTCAAATATAAATAAACAAGCAAAAGTAAGGAAATAAAGAATATTACATATTTTACGGCGGCAATTTAAAAATTTTTAAGCACACAAAGCTAATGGAGCAAATGTTTTTTGTCGCTCCTAAAAGTATGCTATATGAATGTAATAATTTCCAAAGCATGGTACAATAAGTATGCAGGTTCAATAAATACAACAAAAAACTAGATAATGCTTGTCAAAAAATACACGTGCTAGACGTTACTTATGTACAAAACTACCAGAACAAAAAATAATCAGCTGACGTTATGCTGCCACCTGTATACTTATTGCACCATGTTCCAAAGCATCTAACTAATTGTTAACCAATGGCATTTGACGGTTTAACTAATGGTAAACAAAGAAGTGTGAATAAAATATCATTGGCTAAACTATTGTCATTAGCTAACTAATGACGGTGAACTTAGGCCTAAGAGTCGAAGCATTTATTTTGTTGGATCGTAGTATTTGCTTGTCGTAACTAAGCTATCGAAAGCTAAAGAATTTATATAGACATATGTTTTTTAACTAACCTTAATTAGCCAATCAAGAACCAAAGCATTTATCTTGACGAATCGTAGTATTTGCTTGTCCTAATGAGACGATCGAGAGCTGAAGAATTTATTTCGAAGTATTGCACGATTTTCAACTAACGTAACTAGTCAATTAAGAGCCAAAGCATTTATCTTGTCGGATCGTAGTATTCGCTTGTCGTAACGAGACGATCGAGTACTGAAGTATTTATCTCGACGTAGAGTAAGTTTTTTATAACCGTGTTTAACCGACTGAGACCGAAAATAATTATTCCGTCGGATAGTATTATACGTTTTGTTGTTATTAAGCTCCTGACAACTATTCTCGTGAAAATATCCCTTGTCTATAAATTATTTATAACAAAGAAACCAGACCTTTGAAGAGCCTGGACGGACTGAGCATACCCCAACTTTTGTGGTTTGATTGAAGACTTAAGTGTATATGAACTTGTGGAAAGCTCAATCCAGCAGATACACACATAAAATAAAAGGAATGCAAAATCAAGATGACACAATTTTGATTGGAAATCATATTAAATTTACAAAAAATAATTTATCGCTTAAGTGTGTTAGTGTTTATTTGCTTTATTCATTGCTACACTTCACTGTTGTGCTTAGTTGTGTGACTTTTTGTTGCTTATTGTTACATGTGTCGGCTATGTAGACGACAAAAAACGAATTACTAGCGAAAATTTACTGCTGCTGGCTTAAAATTACCATTGTTTCATATTAATTTTAAATGAAAAGTTATTAATCTAACCTTAAATCTCTTTGATTTAAAAATTTTCACTTTTAAAATAACTTTGTTAAAAACGTTATATTTCATTTTAAGTCAACATGACTACAGTTTTAATTTGAAATAAGTTTTATGTTAAATAATCATCTAAATCATGTTGAATTAAAATGAAATTCATTTTACATACGATGGGTATTTATTTAGTGTATAGCAGAAGTAAAATTTTAAGCTGCTGTGGCTGAAGTGGTTAGCGCGTGAACTATCAACCGGCACGAGTTCGAATCTTGGCCGGGGCAGCCTTCTACAACACAAAGTTTTCTGATGCCTATGCTAATACACATCAATATAAAATGCACGAAAAAGTTGAAAAGTTGAAACATTTAAATAACTTTGATTCAACATGATTCTTCGTGTTGTTCCAATATCAAATTCACGTTGTTTCAACTCAAAATAACTTTGATTTAACATTAGTTTTCGTATTATTTCAGTATCAACTTAATTTTGATTTAACTGTATTGGAATATTAAATCAACATGAAATATAATTGATTCAAATGAATAAATGTATCTTCAAGATTATTGTAAAGCATGTTGTATTAACATGAAACACCTATGAAGCAAAATCTCTAGCGAAAAATGTTAATTTGACCTGGTTTTCGAGGATTTTACATTGAAATTATTCTGTGTGTTATTGTTTGTTTTAAAATGATTATTTTGAACTTATTTGTTCCGAAACAACGTTGTTCTGTTCTGTTGTGCTCCTTGGAATATTGATCATGTCTAATTCTTTCTTAATATAATGTTACGAACCTTTAAAGTAAATTAGTGCGAAGTAGTCAGTTCAAGATTTTCAGTTTTGATGCCAGACAAAATAGCGTTAAGGCAATCAAATATCTGAGTTTCAGTCAGTCTCTGCATTTTTTGGAAAAGAAAAACTGTATGAAACAATCTCTGGCACACTTTATCTAAAAACCATAAAATTTTCTTTAATTGTGGTTTTGCTTAGGATTGTACACATTTAATTGGTGCGGTGTGTTGGTGGTATTGCTCAATATAAACGAGCAACATGTTGCCAGTTAAAAACAGACAAACACTTAAAATTAAAACGTCTCACATTCGTTTAAGGACTAAATACAACAAACAATTCATATTCATTGAAATAAATGCACCTAAAAGCAAAAGTACAACCAATACAAATAACAAAAACTACAAAATCGGTATTACCGCAACAACAATAATAAATGGCAACAATAATAATAATAACAACAACAATAACAGTAATCAGGAAATGCAGCTTATAACAAGCGGTGACGGTATTATTCAGTCAGATTTTTAAGTGGCGGCAAGTGTTACTTTATTGTTGTTTGTTATTGTTGTTAGTAGTTGCTAACTATTTTGTTTTGTTGCAGATTGTCTGAGTATAAATGGAAGTGTGTAGTGCAATATGTGTTTGAACGGATTGCAATAAGGTACGATTACATCTAAATGTAATATTTTTTTTCACTTTTTTTTTGGCCATTGGCAATTCATGGTTCAGTTTGAAAACATTCCACTTAAATGACTTTTAAATGTTGAACTTTGTAGGCAACAAAGTACAATGAATACAACATGCCTGTATGTATGAGTGTGCATGATGGCAGGCAGGCAGGCAGGAGTGTGAATTATTATTATAGGAGGGTGAACCTAAAATATTTGAATAATAATATTTTCCTTCAAACTTAGAGGCATTGACGGAAAAGTTCTTAGGAATTATGCTCGAAATATTTTCTCTGACAAGTGAAAACGCAAATTAATCAGAGGTGCCTATTTGCTGTATGTTCTTATCATAAGCATCATGCATAGATTGTTGGAATTTTAAAGAACATTTCAGTCTACCCCATCATTTGCCAACTTTTAGAAGTTTGAATGGCTTAATATCTGTATAGAAATAAATTCAAGTATGCACTTACATACACAGGGCATTTGGAGCAACACACCACCAACCCATTGGAAATGGCTTCAAATCGAAAATTATAACAAAGATTTTGTTTTGTTTTTTCTTTGTTTAATATTTCATGGTTGTCATGAATGTAATGAAATTGAAAGTTACAATTAACAAAGGAAAACTAAATTTAACAATACTACTAACAATAAGCGTATATATTTGGTTTAATTGGATTATATTTCTGTTTATATTTCGGCCAGTTTATTTGTTATTCTGCTATTTCATTTGCATTTATTATTTGTTATATATTAACTAATGTATAGTTCTGTACCTCGTAGGTAAACTGCACTATGTCGACATAGTGCTATTTTCTAAAAGTTCCATTTTTGATTTCAGCTGATCGAGACCGTTCCGGAAATACCCTATAACATATATTAATGACGTCAAAGCTAAGGATAGCTGTAGCAATAAAGTACGATTTTCAATGCTGTTCAATATATTTTACAACAATAAAACTTGCGTACTGAAAAGTTTACTAAAATGACATAGTGCAGTTTATCTCTGAGGTACAGAGTTGTTCTATTAACCTTTTCCTTTTTGACAGATTCCTTTTCAACCTATGTAGATCCGAACTCATATCTCGGATCTGGTAGTAGGTAGTCACCTAGTTCCCCGTCTTTACTGTGACGAACCTCGAGATGTCCCTACGGTTTCAGCAGTGGAGGTGTACACAGCCGAGCTAGCTCTGGCCAAGTCAAACGCCTGTTCGTTGGCAGGGAAGCTGCTATGTACGGGAACGCAGATGATTTGGAAAGCACATACTTTAACTGGCTAGCTAAAGTAAACAAATTAGTGTGTGACCTTAGAGACAGAAGTGCCGCCTGGCTGTCGACGTAGATGAAGACTCTACCTTAAACACTCCTGTCAAACAACACCTTGCCCGTTTCCCTTATATCCAATATTTCAGCCTGAAATACACTGCCCAGCAAAAAAATACTATGTTTCTAGAAGCAGTAGAAAACTTTTATGCGTTAATGTTTGGAAGCGCTTCCAAAGATTCTCAAAAAGAATGCAGAGATAAGATCGCTCATTGTTCATATTATTTGAATTACGAAGTTAGTCGACTTTTTATAAATAAAAAAAAAGCTTTGAACAAAATAGGTTCTAAAGAATTGTCGCACTCACTGCTTCAAATAAACACTAACACATTTAAAGGAGAGAGATTTATAATATAACGCGATTTGTTTTATCTGTAGTTTAGCGATGATACAATTGGATGACGCAATAAGATGAAGAGACAT
This sequence comes from Panzeria rudis, assembly GCA_956483635.1. Classification (NCBI taxonomy): domain Eukaryota; kingdom Metazoa; phylum Arthropoda; class Insecta; order Diptera; family Tachinidae; genus Panzeria; species Panzeria rudis. Next base: position 29,870,556 of record OY101449.1, on the reverse strand, counting down.
GATTTAAGAGCATTTTTAAAGCTTCGAAAGAAGCGCTGTTTTATATATATAAAAAAAACAAGAGCACCAAAGTGGGACATAGCGAACAAAAATCATGCATGTTCGAAGCACTTTTCGAAGCAGGAGAAACAACAACAACCAGCTTCTCTCGCTTACAAACCTGCTTCGGCCGAAGCAGTAGTTTTTGCTGGGCGGCTTCATCAGGAAGTCTGAAGGAGAGTCTTACGCCAAGTTCTTTGGAGAAGACAGCAGAGCCCACACAGCAGATCATTTTTGATCCAAATCATCAAATTCAAATTTTATTCCAAAGATTGGTTTTCCACAATTAAGGAACGTGAACAACCTTTTCTCTGGAGGAGATCAAAACCGCTATACTCCATGAAGTTGATCTCTTTTTCTATGTTACCTCCCTTTAATTCCCGCCTGGATGTAATAAGGTTTTTGGAAGTGCTATCGAAGTTCAGATGATGTACCATGCAATTAAAGGGCTTTCTCAGAGTCGGTGGTAATTGATTTGAGATCCGGTCATGGCCATAAGTAATTGATCTCCAACTCCCAGATGCCTCTAATCTTGCCACACTGCTCGAGGATACAGCAAACACATGAAGGTCAATTCAAATTACGTTTAGTATGGCATGCAGAGCCACTGAAGGACTAGTACGTAAACAACCTATAATCCCGATGCAAGCAGATCTCTGTGTTTCTTACTTCTGGCGGATTACCATACTAGGGACTCGTAGGTCAATATGGGACGTACAATTACTGTGTATATCCATTTAGGCATGCTAGGGCTAAAGCCACATTGTGAACCAAGCATCCTCCGACAGGAGTAATAGGCAACTGTGGCCTTCTTAAATCTGTGTTGTACATCTAGTTTCCACGATAGTTTAGGGTCCGGGATAACTCCTATATATTTCGCCTATAAGGACAGTATCTGATTCTACAGCCGAGGGAGTCTAAAGCTCTGAACTTTGGTCTCTGTAGTAAATAGTAGCTGTTCTGTTTTGTTAGAGTTCACTCCTAGACCGCAGCCTGTAGTCCATTTGCTGAGTGTGCCTAAGGCATTGGACATGATATCGCTTGTCCCGTCCGTGAACATCCCCGATACCTTTAGAACCGAATTATCCTCATATGCCCCAACCTTGACTCCCGCAGCGTCTAATCTGAAAATAATTAAGTTAACAACGAGAAGCCAAAGCAGAGGTGAGATCATGTCACCCTGTGGTGTTCCTTTGCATGCCCATTTTGATTTTTCCCTCTTGTCTAGTTTTGCAGTGACGTTTCTTGCCTTCAACGTGGTGATAATCCAGTTGATGATGTATTCCTCAACATCAACATCCCGGAGAGCCTTTAGATGGCTGCCTCTGGTGCATTTTAAAGGTGCCTTCTATGAGTAAGAAGGCAGCCAAAGCATACTGTTTATGTTCAAGGTATATCTCTATGATCCTTCCGACCTCGTGTAGTGCTGTTTCAGTAGAGCATCCATTAAGGTAGGCATGTTGACTATCCAAGAGTCTTGACCACCGTCTAATGTGAGAGTCTATTAATATTTCCAGCTGCTTGACCAGGAAAGATGAAAGGCTGATTGGTCGGAAGTCTTTTGTGTCCTCGTGACTTCCCATGCCAATGTAGGAAATGAAAACTTCTCTGACCTTTCTCCAGCTGTTCGGAACATAGTTGAGGTAGAGACAAATTTCATAGTATCTAGAAAGCCAGGGGACTCTAGAGCTTTTCGCGCTCTGTATCATCTTTGGCTGGATTGTATGTACAAAGGAAATTCTAAATTTTATAAAGTTTTTTCTTTTATTGGTTTTAAAAACAGAGCACAGATAATTTTGTTCTGTGTGTGTTTACATAGAATCTCATTAGCAATTTAATGGTGTACCTTAAATTTAAAATCAAACGCTTAGTACAAAAGTAAAAAAAAAAAACAATAAAATTCGAGGGAAAAAATGAAAAATTTCTAAGTGAAATATCTCCTAAGCTATAAAAGACACAAAAACAATTATAAGATGTGTTTTTTTTTATCTAGACAAATGTAAGGCGCTTGAAATTACCAAAATCAGTCAATATTTTAAAAAATTACAAGACACACAAGGGTTTTCACACCCGAGGTAGCCAACTTTCCCCTGTAGCTCCGTCCCTGATTAAGCTACAGACACATAACGTAAGTAAAATAATTAGCAAAAGGGTTGCATTAAATTCATGTTGTTTCATCTTCAAATAACTTTGATTCAACATGATTCTTCGTGTTGATTCAATATAAATTTCAAGTTGTTTCATCTAGGAACAACTCTGAATCAGCATCATTATTCGTGTTATATTTCAGTATCAAATTCATGTTGTTTCAACTTGAAATAACTTTGACTCAACATGATTCTACGTGTTATTTCAGAATAGAATTCACGTTGTTTCAACTTAAAATAACTTTGATTTAACATAATTCTTCCTGTTATTTCAGTATCAAATTTGTTTTGATTTAAATTTACTGGAATATTAAATCAACATGAAATATAGTTATTTCAAAAGGAAAAATATTCTATGAAGGTTATTGTAAAATCATGTTGAAGGAAAAATGTTGATAAACTAACATTGTTTCGACGATTTTAATATGAAATTTTTCTGTGTGTAGAAACAAGCTGAACAATTTTAAGAAGTTGTTAAGTGAATTTTTTTATTTTAATTTTTCCTTTATATTCTATATTAAAACTATTAAACAGTTTATTTAGCACTACAAAGAAAATTTGACATTTTCTCAAAATTTAATACGCAACTATATTATCCAACATGAATTTAAAAACTGATTTATCATAAAAAAATTTTCATTTGTGGTTGGTTAACCATGTCTATACGCCTGCATTTCATTAGCGCTTTACAAATCATCAGTAGACTTCAACCATATTTTTGAACAGTATCAAACCCCTTACCTTATGCACAAACTTTCAAAACTCATTTGGGAATTACAGCAAAATAAGCACAGTAGGTTAAGAAGCTTATATTTACAAAACACATCAAACAAATTATGTTCGATATGAATCTACATATTTTATTTTTCTACAACCTTCATACAATTAGTCTCCCATTGGGTGATAATAAGATAAAAATAAAATTCATATTAAAGCATTTCATAAATTTATTATTTCAGATATTCCCCCAATTGTATTTCAAAAAAGTTTTTATTTGTTGTAAAAAAAACTTTTTTTTTAAATAAAATCGGTAAAATACTTCAAATAATAAATTTTTTTAAATTGATTTATCTTGTAATTTGACTAATAAAGAAACGAATTTGGCCATCATTTTAAACACTGAAAATGCGTAATATAAACGAATATGACAAATTGTTCAATAATAAATTGTTATTGATTCTTAACAGCACTTTCAAGTAGTCAATTTAAATTCAATTGAATACAATTCAACATTAAACGACACAGAACAACTCAACTTATCTGATCTTTTGTACTTGAATATAACTTATAAATAATATAAAAAAATATTTGTTAGTGGAATAAGCAGAATAAATACTTTATTGATATTGAAGTTAAACTAATGTTTTGTAACTTTTTAAGAATATGCAAATACTACATTGGAGTGTGGCGAATTTTGAATGCCCTGCTCACAAAAACGATTCTAATACCTAATAGTTTTTTTCGTACATGACTTCGGGGCGGCAGACTTTGGCTCTTTAAACCACATGATATAATGAAATCTGAACTTGTAAATTTCAAAAAAATTCACTTATAATTGTAAAAGCTATTTATATCATAGCATTTATTTTGAAAAAAGCCCCACTGTGCAGCTAGCCGACAGACACGGTAATTCACATTTGACTGTAAATTTAACCTGTAACTTGCATAGAAAAAATAAAACGAAAAAAATTATTAATAAATTCTATTTGAACCGCACGTAAAACGTGATGATCTTTTGTGAGTGTGTTGATCGCCGAGAATTATGATGAGCAGGGCTCGGACATTCATGCAAATTCATGTATTTTGTGGTGATAGCTTAAGACGTATTGATTAATTATCTATGAGAATCATCAAATTTTAGGTATTTTGGCATCGATTTGTTGTTGCATATATTTGCATATTTTGGTGGTAAATGCATATTTTTGCATATTTTGGCAATAAGTGCATATTTCTTAAGTTATACAAATTTTTTTAGTGCATATTTCTCAATTTAAAAAAAAAATATTAATAGGCCGATTATGCCGCCTCCTCAGTTGAGCGGTCAGTTGCTAAAAATGATACTACTGATGGCAACTGGCAACTAAGAGCTGTTAATTTAAGTTGCTATTTAGTGCCTTTCTGGCAACCATTAATTTTCAGTTGCCGACTGGCAACTAAACTAAAGTTCGGTTGGATTAAATAATTGACCCAATAATAATGGTTTTTTTCTGTTTTTTCCTCTAATAATAATAAAAAAATAAAAATAGAACAAATGCATATTTTTTGCGCATATTTTTAATTTTTAGGTATATTTATAAGGCGCTTAAAATCAACTTTTTTAGTTGCTTGGAAATCCGAACCCTGATGATGAGTATTTTTTAAAGAAAATTTAGTGTTCAATGTTATTATTATTATTATTGTTTTGGCATACATAATTATTTATTGTCTATATTTAGTTAACAATTTGTACATGCAATGACCACTTTTTATACATATTTCAAATAAAGTTTCTTACTATTTAGCTACATATTAGATTTTTTGTTTTTTACTTGTATTTATTCTCGGTTGAAAATTTTCATACAACATTGAAGAATAAAACAGAAATAAATGATGTAAGAATATTTTTATAAATACAGGTGTTTTTTTGTTTGTTATTTTAGCAGAACATTATGTATTTTTTTGGAGAAGGTATGCTAACATAAACTGGTGGATTTGCGGCCGTATATTGGCAATTATTTGTCGAATGTTGATTTCCAAGGTGTTCAATTGTCTTTGGTTTATCAGCGTAGATGAGTGACTTTACATAACCCCATAGAAAATAGTCCAATGGGGTCAAATCACGCGATCTTGGTGGACAATTTACAGAAAATTACTTAAAATCATTCGCTTTTCATTACATTTTTTTAAAGTCTTTCATAAAAATCATCTAAATTTCAACGATTTGCAAGCGCTCCTCTGCCGTGAATCTAACCGTACTAGCCACAATGCAACTGTCAGTGATCTAATCGGTTGTTAAGCAAAAATGCTGCCAGAGAACATATTAGATTTAGGCTGCCAAAAGGAGCTCACTGGATGTCTGACGACACCTGGAAGTTAGTCCTGGAAAGAAAGCAAATAAAAGCCAAAATAAATACAACAAGAACTCGCGGTGGGAGAACAATGTTGGGAGAAGCCTACACACGACACGACAAACAAGAGAATCGGAGTACCATAAATAATAGAAGATGGTACGACCAACTAGCTAATGATGCCCAAACAGACTCTGAGGAGCACATATCTATACGTCATCACTAAAAAGCTTAATAGAATAAACTTTTTTAATACCAAACCGCTAAAGAATAGCGAGGGTGTATTGTCAACATCCAAGAGAGCACTATTCTAGCATGCTCTCTATCCCCCCAACAAGTACTTTAAGCCTCTGCACATGTACAGCTCACACAATGCGTCAGGAAATCTCCATATAGAGCATCGATATTACCGAAGTTCTAAACGCTGTTAAAGCCTTAAAGGCAAACAAGTCGACTGGTGTTGACAATATAGCTCCAGAAATGCTCAAATAACTGTGGGCCTTCTGCTACCTCTCATTATAGTTTCAAATTTCTAGTTTACCCTCCAACTCCACTCGCAGCTTAAGGAAGGTATCATAGTAACTATTCCCAAAAAAGGAGACCTTACTGATTGTAGGAACTGGAAAGCTATCACAATCCTCAGCGAAGTAAATAAGTTAATAGCGCATATTATCAACAAGAGAATTTCAGATACTATAATGAAAGATCGCAGACCTGAGTAGGCTGGCTTCCGTCCACAAAAGTCTTGCGTCAACCATATTAATAGCCTGCTCATAATTACATAACAATCAGCAGGGTGGCAATCTCCTCTCTACATGGTCATTCTAGACTGCGAAAAAGCTTTCGACACCCTTAACCACCATGCGATTTGGAGCGCTCTAGCTTTTTAAAGGTGTTCCACCTAAAATTATTATGCTTAACCAAGCTCTATACAGGGATGTTATCCCCTCTTCTATTTAACATCGTTCTTGATTTGTAGAACGAAATGCTACTCAATCAAACAGGGGTATAAGGTGGCGTCTCAACCAAGAACTTGAGAGCCTGGAATATGCAAACGATATCTACCTTTTATCGCATAACCACCACCATATGTCAGCTAGGCTGAAATCCCTCGAGACCGAAGCTGCAAAAGCTGGTCTGAAAATAAGCATACGGAAGAACAAGGTGATGCGCTGAGAAGAAGAAGTAAAATCATTTTGCTATCTTGGTAGTATTTTAACGCATAAGGGTGGTTGCAGTGACGATGTACACAGAAAATTATCACCGAAAACTTTTCAAACAAAAGTTTGTCTAAAAATAAATCTAGTTTTCAGTAAATGTTCTGTACATAATCCATGAATTGTTTGTTTGACTCTTATTTAGGAAGCAAACACCAAAAGCAACAAGAAAATCTGTGTTATAAAAAATCCACGATGACGACATACACACAATTAACAACAACAACAATGATAGCAAAATGAATGCGATTGTGCCAAGTTTTTTTACTGAAGATTTTTGAGTGAATCAATTCGTTAATGTCGTTGCATTAATTCTCATTTATTCTTTTAGAGTCTTTAGATTAACATTCAGACTTGAACACATTTACCAAAGTGAAATTTCATAAATGCTTAATGGATGATAATGATAACCCAGACAAAAATTTTGTTTGATATCTTACAAAAAAATCCACTAAATATTTTTTTAATTAAGTAAACTATTTTGTTTAATACTTGTTAGTGTTTTTACACTAATTGTTTTATAAATTCATACAAAAATATTGTTTGATATATATCAGAAAATCCAGTAAATCTTTTTGTTTGATTTAGTAAATTGTTTTGTTTACAATTTGTAAATATTTTTAGAAAAATTGTTTTATATATTTAAACAATTTGTTCACTGAAAAAAAACACTTACTTTTTCAATGAAATTGTTGAGATATTTTTGTCTATATTTACAAATTTGTTTGTAGGTCTTTTCGTAGACAAAATATTTACTATTTCATTGAATTCCTTTACAGAAAATGAAATTTACTTTTTTCTGTGTAGTTCACAGAATTTCAAAGGCTAACTACGGACTATATACTACGGTTTGGAACACGACATAAACGCCATCCAAGTATTTGTTAGCCGCTGCCTTCGAAGGATCTTAAAAATATTTTGGCCAGTAAAATATCCAACACACAACTCTGGCATCAAACCGATCAACGACCAATTCACATCGAAATACCTCACCGCAAATGAAGCTGGATTGCTCACAGGCTGCACACCCAGGGTAATACACGAAGAATTGGCCGCCTATCGCATACTTGGCGACGTCAACTTGATAATGAAGTCAACTAAACTGGTCTAAGCTGCAGAGCACTAAAACACATTGCATCAAACCGAACCGAGTGGAGAGAGTTCGTTGTGGCTATTTGTTTGTAATATGAACCACAGGACATAATAATAATAATAAATAATAATAAGTGTGACTGACAAGATATATCTATGTTGCATTAATTTTCAAAACCATGCGGCGTACTCACTATTTTTGTTGATTTCACTTAGGACGACTCTAGTGTTAAATATTGTGCTGTGATACCGAACGATTTTTTCTTGCAAGTTTTAATTTCACTTGGACATGTTCCAGTAAAAACTTTTGTAATTTTTGTAATCGGTAGTACTCTATTAATGGGCTACAAAGTAATGAATGGTACTTATTTATCTTATTACTATGCTTCTAATTGGAACTACTACCTAGATTTTAATAAAATTAGTACTTATTTTTCTCATTACCTGAAAGTACTTTTAATTTGTTGATATGTATTAAAAAAGTATGTAGACAACCACTTTTTAAGTCAACATGTGTTTGTATATGAAAACTAATTTTTGTCGCTTAAACTTATAACTCAAAAGTAGGTGGGTGAGTGGGTAAAATACTTGTCTTTAAATCTGAACGAGTATAGGTTCGTATCCCACCTGGGGTAAAAAATTAAATATACATAAATAAAATGTAATTAGGGAATTCACAATGTGTATCTTAAAATTTCGAAATAGCAATATCGTTACACCTTAAAATTTCATTGTGAGCAACGATACAAAGCACAGCATATTAAAGTAATAAAAGTAACGACGAAGTTTTGCCAAATATTTCTCACTATTTACATGTATAGAACACGAACTCAAAATACACAACAAACAAAATAACAACACAAGCACGTTAGTGCTTGGTACCTATCAACATGCCAAAGAAACACCAATACACTTAAGCCACACACAAATTCTTTATTTAAAATATTGCCGCATTGAAAAAAACATGCTTCTTGGACGATTAAAATTGTCATCTGGTAGTAAATTTCATTTACATGCAAAACAACAAACTTGCCAACCCATAATAAAAGACTAAAATTGAAACGTCGTTATATTAAGACACATATTAGAACGCTGTTGTGAACTCCCTAAATATGTATAAAATTTTTTTTTATATTAATTTGTTTATTTGGCTACTTATTTTTTAGCTTCAAGTAAGCCAAACAGTAACTGGTTAATTGCTGTGACTATGTAGACACATTTGTAAGGGGTATATCTTATTTTTTGCACTTCCCAAACAAAAATAAATAGTTATCGAGTTAAATTCATGAAACAATAGTGTATTATTAGCTTAAAAATCTAATTTTTTGAGTACATGACAACATTGTAATAAATAAGCGATATATTTTCATGAGAAAAGCAAAAAATTATTTTCCAAAAATGTTTTACATCACACTTCCCCAAAACTAACTAAGAAAAGAGTGTGTATTTTAAAAATTTTATTTTTATATCTAAAAAGCTAAAAGATAAGTATAATTTAAACTTAAAACGTAGAAAGATGTAGATAAATATATATTTACTTTAACTTCATTTCAATGAGTTTTATAATCATCTTTTTTAGCAGGGTTCAACATAATGAGGTCTATCATACTTTGACCATGAACTTTGATGATGTTTGCTGTTTTTTTTTTCATTTATTTAGCAATACTTCAATAAATTTCTGTAAAGTTTAGGTGAATGCCTGTTATTATGTTGTTTGAGAGTATTTAACAGCACTTCGTGTCTATTTTTCACAACTTAAAATTGCATGTTGTTAAGCTTTGGTAGCTGCTATTGTTGATATTAATTGTTAATTTTCGTACATTTAGGTGCTAATTTTTAATTCGAGTGCTATCAAATTTATATTAAAGCTTCTTTTTTTTTTAATGTACATAGTAATTCCATTTGAAGCAACAGATGTGTTATGCCACCAAGCAGATGTGACAGACAAATGGACAATTAAACAAACAGTAAGTTGGCCATGTTGCAGTGTGATTGGTATAGATTTCACTTTTAACATTTGGCTTTGGGATTTTCCTTGTTAGTCACGAGCATTTATATATTTGCTAGCAGTTTTCTACTTATTTATTTTAATATTTTTTTACTATGGCTTTAATTCACTGTTATTATATTTTAACTTTATCTGTGTGATTTTTTTTTGCTGATATTTTGATTTAAAAATAGTTATTTTGTTTTAATATCAGCATACGGTTGGCTAAACACACCGATGCTGAAGTGTGAATTAGAAAATTTGTAATGTGTAATTGTATGCCAATAATTATAAAAACACAATTTTGGTCGAACTTATTGAAATATGAAATACAAGTTTATTATTTTTTTTTAATATGGCAATAAATTATTTATGTGGCATATTGTTTTGTTTTCAGGTGGTATAAATCATCATATTAACTCGTAATATGTTGAAATTTATTAAGGATTGCAATTATGTGGTTGGAGTTTTATTACCCTTCCGGCATTGCACAGTGGATTAGAAGATTTTTAATTAGGAAATAGTCCAGTAGCACAGAAAAATATTTGATAGCTTTTTTTTAAACAAACACGTTTTTGAAACTGATTTTAAATCTTTATTATTGTCTCTATTTAGTTCGATAAATAATTTTGTTTGACTTATTATTTCATTTCATTTACCTACCGCCAATGTTGGAAACCTGATAAAATTATGAAATTCTTTAATTTATTTTTTAAATTTCTCTAAAACATTTTTTGATTGAAACAATTTGTTTATTGAAAAAATCAGAATTTTTTTTCAAACAAATTATTAAAAATTTTTGCATTTGAATTTACAAATTTCTTTATAGGACCTAAATTGAATATATTTACATTTGATTCAGGGAATTTGGTATTTCAAGTGAAAAACTAGTTTTTTCTGTGAAGATATCGAAATAAAATTTTGCACAGGAAGAGCTGAGCTAATCTTTGTTATATTGAAAGTTTAATAGAAATATCACAAAAGAGAACAATACGCGCACAATCACCTCGCGAAATTTGTGAACGAATATACTTGATCTATTTAAAATTGTACAAGTTGGCGTAATGCAAATCTGGCTAGTTCCGATCATTGCACCATTTCCGCTTCCTTTTCGCTCGCAGAACTTCACAACGTTTCTCGAACAGCCACAAACGTTGGAAATATAAATACTAGAGCGGTATACTAGAGAACTTGGAGTTGTTTCTTTAGTTATTTGGGCCGCTGAACGCGAATCGGCACTCTAACTTTTTATCGGCTCTAGTCTTCGAGATATACCGTTTAAAATTTTTTTAATGACATTTTTAGTTTTTATATTCAAACTTTTGTGGCAGATTTAGAAACAACGTTCGCTAGGCTTAAAGATAATTTCATTGTGGAATTTGGTTTTTCTTTTTTATGGAATAGGACAATACACTCTCCAGTTATGCAAATATATGTCGTGCAGGTGCCTCCATTTTGGACATAACGGTATATCTCGAACGGTAACGGTATATCCGAGTTATATTAACGATTAGAATACACTAAACATTTGTAAATATTTCCAAAATTATATGCCTTAGCCCTGCTGTGAGTTTTGTTTCATTCGGTGCAAGGACATTACTACTAGGGATGTAACGAATACCGATACCGATACCGATATATCGGAGATACTTCAGATTTTCCGATACATCGGTATCGGCGATATTTTACTGTCGATACGATGATACTTTTAAAATTTTTTTCAGAGTTTTTTTTAACAAATAATTTATTTTTATTCAATTTTACGATGAATTAAATTCACTTCGTTATTTTTTAAATCTTATTAATATCAATTTTAAAAACTATTAATATTTTATGCTGTTATTTTGTAAAAAAAATTATTTATTTTTTGTTAATTTTACCATGAATTCAAATTCAAGTCGTTTTTTAAATCTTATTTCAGCAAAAAAAGACACTCCAAAGAAGTCATGAAAATGTAGAATTCGCGATCCGGAAGTATTGCAAATTCTGTTTTTCGATTACCAATCACCGAATTGGAAGCGATTTTAGGACAAATTTATTTTTCGGTGTTCTATAATGATTTTTCCTCAAGGAAAAAGGATAAAAGTTACCCATTTTCACAATTTTTTTATGCGAATTTAAACTAAAAACTTTATTTTCATGTAAATTTAGGTGAATAAATATAAACTTAAAAGACTTTTAATAATTAAGCTATTAAGTTATGTAGAAGAATATTAGTTGATAAATGTCCTTTAAAAAATCGATTTTTTGAAAAGCATGGCGAGTATTTTTTAAATTTATAAAGGAACAAAAATTTTTTTCTTGCTTTTCTACTAATTATCTGCATATTTTTAACATAGATTTTTTGGAAGCAAAGAAAATGTAGCTCCTTAAAAATTACTTCCAATTTTTTATACTGGGTTAAAATCAATTTTAAATACTCTCTCTTACAATGTAATTTTGTATAATAAAATAATTGCACTTGAGTTTTGTTGATCTAAATATGTTGATCGAATATTGAACTCAATTTTAATATTCGTATCGGTATCGGAATCGGTATCGGCGATATTTATTTTTAAATATCGGTATCGGCATCGGATCGGCAAAACGGCGTATCGTTACATCCCTAATTACTACCTCCCATATATCATTTTTCTCAAAACTAAATTTTAGATGCATTTATGAATAGAATGCACTAAAAATGAATATTTATTTCTAAAATTATACATTTTAGCTCTGCGTTAATTTAGTTTTATTCGGTACAAGGACATTGGTACCTCCCATAAATCCTTTTTCGCAAACACTAAATTTTAGTTGCATTTATGGTTAGGGCTGGCAACCAGTCCGAGCTCGGCAGCTGTAAATAAAATGGACCGGTAACTTCTACATTCCGTTGGCATTATAGGGGGTCAATTGACATAATTAAGATATTCAGACCCAAACTTAAAGTACTTGTCCTGTGCTTATTTCTTTAATACTAGTTAAATTATTCTACTCTAAAACAATGCTTTTTTCACGTTTAGAGCATCTTAATTACCCTTAAAGATGCGTTAGAAAATTTAAACTTTTCAAAACTAAAAACTTGGAGAGCAGTGTGATAATTTTTGTTTTTTGTATATAATACTAACAAATTTATATGTGTAAAAAAAATAAAAAATTTCCATTTTCCGGCAGAAAATCTTAATTTTTCTCACTAATCGTTCGAAATCGTAGCGAAGTATCAAAATCAAAATTAAAAAAACCCCTTTTTAGAGTTCCGATACACCAAAAGTGTAAAGGCACCCTATTGTTTTCGCTACGCTGTCCGTCTGTCTGTCTGTGCGTCTGTCTGTCACAGGTTGTTTTCTCGGGAACCGTAAGAGCTACGGACCTGAAATTTTCACAGGATATGTAGACCTTTGGCCGCTACAACAACAAATATATGACAGTTAAAAATTAAAGGGTGTTCTAAAGCGTGCAACGAAAAATGTTGAAATACTAATGTAATATATAGACACTTTAAATTTTCAAAGTTCGCGTTAATTGGTGTATCTGTAGAATAGACTACACCAATTAACACCGATATTTAAAACAATAAAAATTAAAGGGTGTTCTATCAGTTAATGTAATTTTACTATGTAATTTAGACAATCTGCTGTATCTTGGGAACCGTAAGAGCTACGGACCTGAAATTTTCACAGAATATGTACAACTTTGGCCGCATGTTGCGAGCAACGCAACATGTTGAAATACTAATGTAATATACAGACACTTATATATAGACACTTAAAATTTTCAAAGTAAGTGTTAATTGGTGTAGTCTGTAGAATAGACTACACCAATTAACACTGATATTTAAAACAATAAAAATTAAAGGGTATTCTATCAGTTAATGTAATTTTGACTATGTAATTTAGACAATATGCTGTATCTTAGAAACCTTAAGATGTAAAATCTTGAAATTTAAAAAAACGGTAAAACTAAAAAAATCCAAAATTAAAATAAATTTCAAAACGCTAAAATGAAAAAAGCTCTTAAAGAAAAAAAGCACCAATATTAAAAAAAATCTCTAAAACGCAATATACATATCACCAAAACAAAAAAGATCGCCAAAAAAAAACTAAAAAAAACGTCAAAAACCGAAAAAAGTCGTCAAAACGAAAAAAAGCACTACAAAATCGCTAAAACTAAATATATCATCAAAAAATGAAAAAATAGCCAAAAATGAAAAAAAAAAAACATAAAAACGATAAAGCGCAAAAACCAAAAAAAGCGCCAAAACTAAAATATCGCCAAAAACCAAAAAAATCTCAAAAACGAAAAAAAGGGCAAAAAAAAATAAAAAAAAAATCGCAAAACTAAAAAAATCACAACAAACCGAAAAAATCCCCAATGTATATTTAAGGTACTATGTTAGCGCTTTACAAAAATTTATATTTCATAAATATTCTAAGCACTTTATTTATTGATAGTTTTGCCTATGGGACAAAGTACTGTAACACGGACAGATGGATAGACGGACAGATGCTTTTGCTGTACGGAACCTTTCATCAAAAAAGTATTATAATTGGCTTTAAGAACTTTGCTTTGGCTTTAATGAACAAAATTTGGGTGCGTTTAACTCTAGTGCTATTTTTTTCTTTATACTGAAATATGAGAGCTGCCGCGAAAAGAAAGACAATTGGCCCCCTAATAAGAGGTTAAGAGGGAAAAATGGTACCAAAGTTGAAAAATAGCATACGATTTTATTCTTAGTTTCAACAGAATACTGTTGAGAAAATTTTTAATTCTAGCACAAAAAAAGAGTCTCCCCAAAATTTTCTATTGAAAACAAAAACAAAATTTATAAAAAAGTGCTCTAACATTTTAAAAAAATTAACCATTTAGAAAAAGTTAGTTTTTAGAGAAAAAATATTTCTATAGAAGTAGTACATTTAGAAAAATCTCCTTAAAAAGTACCTTTTCAAAAATTTGCATTAAAAAAGTACCTTTGAATCCTAGCCGATTAAAAATAGTACCTTTTAAAAGATTACCTTTAAAAAGTATTTTTGAAAAGTATGTACCCTATGCTCCCTCGAGGAGTGAAAGGAACTTATATATGTACTTTCTAAAAAAAAAATATTTTTAAGATATCTTCTTAAGATATTAAGAAAATAAGCTTTAAAAAAGTACCAAGTAAAAAAATTATTTTTAAAGAGTACCTTTTAAAACAAGCCTTTTGAAGCGAAGCCGGTGTTCGAAATACTACACTGAAACAAATACATGCAACATATGCACAAAACATTTCATACATATTACGAAATATTTCTCACAATGAAAATCTTTAGCAAAATAAACGAAATGTATGAAAATAAATAGAAATAAAAATAAAAAAAATATGTTTGTCTCAACCGTGGTACGAACTTGCATTCTTTATATTTCTAGGGAAGTACTTTACTCACTGAGCCAAAATTGTTAAGATTTTTGATATATATTAAATTTTCTAAATTTTAGCTCCAACTTTTCTCTGATATTAATACGCCCGGACGTAAAACGTATCAGATAAATCGGAAAATTTCCTGATGTTTTGTCAGACATTTTTCCGACATTTACAAGACATGTCGAAAATTCCTTTAGAGTTTCGCTAGGAAATTCGGCGGAATTCGTACAGAGTTCTGTTAGACCTTTCGGTATAGTTTTTACAATTTCCTCAGACAAAGAGATCCGGTTTCTTGTCAACCACTCATATGATTTTCGTTACGTTTTCTGACCGACATCGGATACGAATTCGGAATCTTGTGCAGACTTTCTGACCGACTTCGGACCGAAATAGGCAAAAATTGTTTTCTGGGGAGCTACTGCCTGACCGTGTATGAGTACTAGCGATGGGCAAGTGAAAAAAATATATCGATATATTTTTAAATATCCATCGGTATCGATATATATCGAATAAAAATATCGATATATTGAAATATCGATATTTTTTCAACAATGATAATTCATACGTAGACCCCAATTTTTTTTAAATAAAATAAAAAAAGTAACTGTCTTATAAATAATTAAGCTGGGAAAATCTCTACTGTTCCACCAATATTTCATGGAACATACATCAACAAAATTACACTCAAAGAATGATAATTTTTCGAATAGACAAAAAAAAAATATCATAAATAAAACAAACGATTTTGCTAGTAATATTCTATTTGATGAAGTCAGTGCCGAAATGTTTTTATAAATTGCACGAAAAACAAAACCAAAGCTAAAAAATATCGAATTTGATACTGTCGATATATTTGGAAAAATATCGATATATCGAAATTAAAAATATCGACGATATATATCGATAAATTTTTTAAGAAAATATCGATATATCGATATTTTTTGCCCATCCCTAATGAGTACCTATTTTATTTAGCTTGTGAGCGTGTATGATCGCGAGTGAAAGTTTACTCATACACACAGAAAAATAAGGGAATGTAGAACCAAAATGACGCAATTGTGATTTGATATTAAATTTACAAGAAATAATTTGTCGCTTAAATGTGTTAGTGTTTACTTGCTTTGTTCATTGCTACAGTTCACTATTGTGCTTAGTTGTGTGACTTGTTGTTGTTTATTCTTACATGTGTCAGCTATGTAGACGACAAAAAACGAATTACCAGCGAAAATTTACTGCTACTGGCTTAAAATTACCATTGTTATTAATCTTACCCTAAATCTCTTTGATTTAAAAATTTTCATTGTTAAAACAACTTTGTTATAAACGTTACATTTTATTTTAAATCAACATGACTATAACTTTAATTTAAAATGAGTTTTACGTTAAATAATCATATAAATCATGTTGAATTGAAATGGAACTCATTTTACATACGATGGGTATTTGTTCAGTGTATAGCTAAAGTAAAGTTTGAAACTGTTGTTGCTGGGCCAGCCAACTGGCACGAGTTCAAATCTTGTCTGGGGCAGCCAACTACAGCACAAAGTTTTCTAATGTCTATGCTAATAACCATCACGTAGTAAAAATAATTAATAAAATAGTTACATTAAAGTCATGTTGTTTCAGCTTGGTATAACTATAATTTAACATGATTCTTCGTGTTGTTGCAATATCAAATATACGTTGTTTCAACTTGAAATAACTTTGATTCAACATGATTCTTCGTATTGGTCCAATATTAAATTCACATTGTTTCAACTCGAAATAACTTTGACTCAACATTATTTTTCGTATTATTGCAGCGTCAACCTCATTTTGATTTAACTGTATTGGAATATTAAATCAATATGAAATATGGTGAGTTCTAAATAAAAAATGTTCTTTAAACATCATTTTGAAATGATGTTGAATTAACATGGAACACCTATGAAGCAAAAACACTACCGAAAAATGTTAAACTAACTTGTTTTCGATGATTTCACTTTTTCTGTGTGTAGTGCCATCTTTAATTCCAGCCTTTACATTTTTGGCCATCAACCTCACATTAAAACGAAATGCCTTTGACTTAATCTTTCTTCAAATCTAAAAGTATCTTCGACGGTTCGATAAATGGTAATGCTATTATTTAAACTAATTGTGTATATTTAATTGTGAATTCAATTAAATCCTCCTTCTTTAGACCACTACTTAATTGATTTTTAATAATTTCAACACATTTGGTTATAGTAAAACTATTTATTGTGTACATATCATGTATTTTGTGTCAGCCTAATCTATTAAAATGCAATCAATAAACATTTTTTTTCTTCCGCATCTTTTTTTCTTTTTAATTAAATCACTTACTGAAGTAGTACAAGTACATATTTGTCTACTATCTACTGTAGCACAGCTATTTTTTTTATTATTATTAATTAAAGTATTGAAATAAACACTCAGCAAAACACTGACAGCCTTGCCATGGGCATTTTACATATTTGAAATTGCCAAAAACCAAATGAAACAAGATTGAAACATTGTCTAACGAAAAAGTCATGCCAAACATTTTTGCCGATAACGAAAGCAACAACAGTAACAAATAAACAATAGACTACGGACAAAATTAGTAAATCTACATGAAAACATGCAGTTTTAATTTGTTGTTGCTGTATTTGTTGTAATGTATGCACGTATTCACTACTCAAACGCAAAAAAACTTGAATTTAATCTGGATATCCTCAAATCCTAGTACTTTCAATCATTTCAATTTGTGAACATTGGCGTCGCTACGAGTTTGTTCTAGGAATAGCAAAATAGTTTTTTTCGCTCCTAAAAAAACAATACAGAGAAATTTCAAAAAACTTTAAAAATGAAAGCAGCTATTATAGCGCTGGCAATTCCACCATTGGAATGGTCTGCCTACGACTATAAAGGTAAAACTATTTTATCGTACCCCACGCAAAAAAAAAACCAGCCAATGAAGTGCACGAATATTTTAAGTTTTTAACCCTTTATAACTCAGCATCGTGAAAATAATTTTATTTAATCGATTTAGGAGCTCGCAAGCGTTAGCAAATAACATAACACAGAAAAATTTTATATTAAAATCGTCGAAAATAAGGTTATTTTAACAATTTTCGGTAGGGATTTAACAATAATCTTTAAACAACATTTTTCCCATTGAAATAACTATAATTCATGTTGATTTAATATTCCAGTACAGTTAAATGAAGATGATGTTGATACTGAAATAATACGAAGAATCATGTTATTTCAAACGGAAATTTGATACTGAAATAACACGAAGAATTATGTTAAATCAAAGATATTTCAAGTTGAAACAACGTGAATGTGATATTGAAACAAAGCGAAAAGCAATGTTGAATTAACGATATTTTAACTCGATACAACGTCAATTTGATATTGAAACAAAAGGAAGAACCATGTTAAATCAACATTATTTCATGTTGAAACAACATGAATATAATGCAGAAATTTTATTAATTAATTTTACTTACATAATGTGTATTAGCAGAGGCATCAGAAAAATTTGTGTTGTAATTGGATGCCCCAGCCAATATTTGAACTATGGCCACTTGCTTGGTAGTCAACGCCCTAACCACTGCTGCTACAACAGTCCCACAGATATACACTAATATATAAATACCAGCATAAGTAACATGATTTTCATTTTCATTCAATATGGTTTAATTAATGATTTACTATAGAATTTATTTAAAATAAAAGCTATAGTCATATTGATTTAAAATGAAATGGAACGTTGATAACAATGTTGTTTTAATAATGAAAAATATAAAATCAAAGAGATTTAAGGTTAGATTAATAATTTTTCGTTTAAAATTAATATGAAAAAATGGTAATTTTAAATCGACAGATATCGGATATTTTCGCTGGTAATGCGAATTTCGTCGGCTATTTCTCGGTTATTTACAAGTCACAAGACAGTGTATTGTAGCTATGGACAAAGCAAATAAACCCCAACGCAATTAAACAACAAATTATTTCTTATAAATTCTTATAAATTTAATATGATTTCTAATCAATATTGCGACATGAAATTTTAAAAACCGCGACACAGTTGACGCTGCAGCATCAGCTATTAGCTAAAAACAATTACGATCAAGAAAAAAATAAACTAAATCAAAATCGGTCCAGCCGTTTTGGCTCTACAATCGTGCAGACAGACACGCAGATACACAGTGCCACAGATACAAACTATAAACTTATAACAACTCCATTTTTTTGTCGAGCAATAAAAATTATGTTCTAGGATTTTTTTAAATATTATTTTTTAGAGCAAAACTAGGTAAATTAGGAAGGGGGAAGAATGCCTAATATCTTGGCGAAAAAACCTTCAAATTAAAAACAAATTTATTCAAATTAGCAAAAAAAACTATAATTAACTTGATATTCCCAAAATTTAATTAATTAAAAAGCGGGTAAAATAAGTTTAGGAATAATTGCACTACGGCAACATTGATTTAAGGCTGAAGTGGTTCTTGCGTTGACAACCAACTCCTAGGTCTTAAGTTCAAGACTAGTTTCAGGCAAACCATCAACATCATGAATTTTTCTGAGGTACATTGGTGTGTCATTGTGTTGATTGTTGCCGGACTGTGAAAGTGATGTAGCCTGTTTTACACTACTTATCTCACAAGCCGTTCGACTTTTGTAGATAATGCAACGTTAATCTAATGAGTTTCTGGAAAGTTTTAAAAAAGCAATAACAATATATTATATCAGGGTTGCATTTTGTGCAGAAATCGAACAGCTTGTATAATTGTCTAAAAACGCTTTAGCAGTACCAGCAGCGATTAGTGCTGACATATACACTCAAAGTAAAATTATAGGCAAATCTAACCAATTTAAATAGTTAACCTACTGTTAATGTAAATGGTTGTTGCAATTTTTATGAAATAACTAGCCATACCCGGTGTGCTTCGCTACACCCATTCTCATAAAATAAAACTAACACCAATAATAGTAACGGGTACCGCCAATTGTAAATTGTTCGTTATTGTAAGAATAGCACACATCGAATTTAGAGACTTTCTCTTATAGTTGCACAGATATAGGAAAATTAAGAAATACCTCGTATTGGAGGTACCCGTTTCCCCATCGCATACAACCAATGTTTTGCTGGAAGTTGAATGTTATTGTAAGAATAACATATATCGAATTTAAAAAGCCGTAGTCTCATAGTTGTACAGATATAGGAAAATTAAGAATTACCTCTTATGGGGGGGGGGGGGGGGGGGGGTACCCGTGACCACCTTCGTATAACACCAAAATTTTTCAAGAATTTGGATGCTATTCTAGGAATAACACATATCGAATATAAAGCGCCTTACTCTTATAGTTTTACA
Source organism: Panzeria rudis (assembly GCA_956483635.1). Lineage (NCBI taxonomy): Eukaryota > Metazoa > Arthropoda > Insecta > Diptera > Tachinidae > Panzeria > Panzeria rudis. The sequence goes on along the minus strand of OY101449.1, from coordinate 29,850,287 downwards.
TTAATTTTAAAATTAAGAATTACCTCGTATGGGAGCTACCCGTTTCACCTCTCGTATACCACCAATATTTTGCTGGAAGTTGCATGTTATTGTATGAACAACAAATATCGAATTTAGAGAGCCTTATTCGTATAGTTGTACAGATATAGGAAAATTAAGAACTACCTCGTATTGGAGGTACCCGTTTCCCCCTCGTATACAACTAATGTTTTGTTGGAAGTTGAATGTTATTGCAAGAATAACACACATCGAATTTAATAGCCGCAGTCTTATAGTTGTACAGATATAGGAAAATTAAGATGACCTCATATGGAGGTACCCGTTTCCCCTTCCTATACCACTAATATTTTTCTGGAAGTTGCATGTTATCTTATGAATAACAAATATCGAATTTAAGGAGCCTTACTATTATAGCTGTATAGATATAGGAAAATTAAGAATTACCTCGTGTGGAAGGTACTCGTTTCCCCCTCCTACACCACAATATTTTGATGGAACTTGTATTTTAGTCTAGGGATAAGCTATATCGAATTTAAAGAACCTTAATCTTATAGTTGAACAGATATAGGAAAATTAAGAATTACTTCGTATGGGAGGTACCCGTTTCCCCCCTTCTATACCAAAAATATTTTTCTGAAAGTTGCATGTTATTCTAGGAATAAGGCATATCGAATTTAAAGGGTCTTACTGTTATAGTTGTACAGATATAGTTATATTAAGAATTACCTCGTATGGGAGGTACCCTTGTCCGCCAAAATTAAAAAAAATGCTTATTTGAATTTCCTTATCGACAATAAGACAATTCCTAAATTTCACAACGATCGGTCGCACCGTTTGGCGTTCTATAAGGAACATACACACAAACAAACATACAAACACAGATTCATTCTTATATATAGATAATTTTCATTGGTTAAAATAACTTTTTAAAGTTGTAAGTCATTTCATGTCTATGGTTACTTTGTGCTATCGTTATTCAACAAAGATGACTTAGCTGATATGGTAAAGGATGATTTTTACTGTATTTTATGGGTTGGAATAATTTTATCCTATGAAATTGGCTAGATTTAACAATATTTTATTTTTAGTGTACAAATGCACATCAGAACACCCTCTTTCGTCGGTATTGTAGCAGAACCGTCGGTGAAGTAAAATACCTAATAAAATGGCTACATAGCTTAAACGAATTAATGCCCCTAGTTGATACCAGAGGGGCTCCATCACTGCTCTACAAAATTTAACAAAAATCGCGCAATACCAGAATTAAATAAATTAAGCTTTCTATCTCTCTCACTTCAGCACCTATTCCCTCTACACTATCCCTCTCCCAAAGTAAGTAGCGCATTCATTAATTAACTGGTGGGCATTAATTGCCTGAGTGTGCTACTTCTCTTTAAAATTTTTTTTATTAATAATGAATTTTATAGTTTAAAACTAGATATTGTACCAAAGTTATTGAGTTCAAATAAAATTAACAATTGCCTTTATTTATTTATTTATTTTCGATGTCCCATACACAAGACTTAAGTCTTATATTACAGTATGGAACTGAGCATATGTAAATACAATAAATCAGAATACAGTATTAACTTGGATTTAAGTTTGCGCTTTTAAAATATAAAATATAAAAAAATATAAAATGAAATTTAAAATCTAATATAATATAGTTTCAGAAAGTTAACCAAATTTAAAAAAAAACCAGCTAAAATAATAATATAAAAAAGAAAATAAAATATGTAACTTGAAAAAATTGAAACCTAAAACCTACAGTGTTATACTATCAGACTATCAAAAAACAATATATGTATGTAAAAATATATTCAACATGAGAAATGACAAAAAATACTTTTCCTAAATTGACGTGCGTTACTAATGGTCTGAATTCTATAAGGGATTCCATTCCAGAGACTGACAGCATTAATAAAGAAGTGGTATTTAGAAACCAGAGTTCGATGACCAAACGCTAGAAGTCTTTTACCTCTAGCAAGCGTTGAAAAGCTTAAACGTTCAAAGAGATGTTCAGGTTGATGTGTATATATAATTTTATGCATGAACAGTAAAGTGCGCACTCTTACATAATCATCAAAAGTAATGCCATAAAGCAAGGTTACGTATGGGGAAATATGGTCATATCTTCTGAGACCATATACGTACCGAATAATGTTATTAAAGGCCTAGTTAAGTTTTCTTTTACGTACGCTATCGCAGCTGGCAAAAAGTTCACAGCCGTACAATAAAATCGGTATTAAATACGATTTGGCAAGGATTATTCTAATTTTAATTGGAGTACAATACTGAGTTTGCCAGAGATTTCTTAACATTGAAAACGTTCGACCGCATGCAAAATTAACGTGATTAGACCAAGTGAGAGTGCTGTTAAAATATATACCAAGATTCTTAGCAGAATGTACAATATCTATGGACTGGCTGTTTAATGTTAAAATCGGATTGCAATCAAAATTTGTTAACCTCTTTTTAATAATCAGGCACTTGGACTTAGTAGGATTAATTGCTAGACCATTAGCTGTGGCCCACTCGTAGACACGACCTAACTCCTGATTTAAGGTCCTCACACATTCATCAACGGCAGTATTGCAACAGCTAATATAAAGCTGAACATCGTCCGCATACAATCTAATCCTGCAGTATTCGAGTTTGCCCTGAAGATCATTCACGTATAGTGAAAAAAGGAGAGGACCTAAGATGGAGCCTTGCGGAACACCTCGAATTAATGACAAAGATGTTGAAACTGAGGTAGGCGTTTCAACATATTGGTATCTATCGACTAAGTATGAATATATTAGACCTGAGGCAGTTGATGCGAATCCAAACATATGTTTAAGTTTAAGACACAAAATACTACGGTCAACCGTGTCGAACGCTCTGGAGTGATCCAAGAGAACTAAAAATGTAACATTACCGCACTCTACCTGCTGTCTTATATCTTCACCAACATCTACAAGAGCCGTTATACAACTATGATTTTTACGGAAGCCAGATTGCCGATCAGTCAGCATATTAATTTAGTTAATGATTTATAACATATCTGTAACATCTAGCGATAAAGGGTTAAAATGTAACAAGACAAGCAAAAGAGTTCAGCAAAAAAAAAAAAAAAACAAAAGTTATTAATAACAAAAAACGTGCCTTAAATTGATGTTTCGATACTACGAGTCAAGTCAATTTGATAGCCACCTCTACCATGAATATTTTGAAATATATTTCTGCTACACTGAGAAAAATACTTTTAAAAGAAAGTAATTAAAGACATAACAAAGCCCTTCCGATTTTTTCACTTTTAATGCCAAAAAGGAAATACTTTAAAAATTTCATTCCAAAAAAGAAGGCAACAACATCTAAAACTATAGCCTGGTACAATTTCCTCGAAGTGTATTGTTTAAAAAATTCCTACAACCTTTATAATTGTTTGCTATCTGTGCTGTCTATTTGGAGCTTGTAAAAAAAGTTCAGTCACACTACTGTTTGAAAAATTATATTCATGTATATATTTTTATTTATTAACAGAAAACATGCCTTTCGACATTTTTTTGGATTAATATTTTAATTAGCAACTATTATATTTGCATAACATTTTTATCAAAGGTGAACGCTAAATGTAAGCAATAAATGAAAAAAACTAATATTTACCATGATTTTATGTGGTTCTATAGTTAAACATTTTATTCATTAAATTTGCTTAATTCCTTGTAGCTGAGTATTAAAATTTTAATATTAATTATTATTATATTTTTAAAATAAACATGTATCTAATAAATATTAAAATAAAACCATTTTGTTACAACACATGAATAGTTGACATGGTAGACATTAAAGCCTTAAAGAAAATAACTATTAATTGAGCCAGGACTAATTTTTATCTTTGCATTTATTTATGCAAGTTTTTGACACATATCAGCACATAATAATGCAGTAATTGCCACTTAATTGTGCAATTGGTTCCCGATGGGCCCAATGTGACCCAATGGGCCAAGCCTTATAAGTTTCCCACCGGAAATCCCCAAAAGAACCCAATCGCTATTTTCGATAGGAAACTTAAGTTTCTTTTAAGGAGAGAGTGATTATTAAGTCTATGTCCATATGAGTTAAATTTTGCTTCTGCAATTTTCTTAAATTTTCTTTTGAAGTTGCATTCGTGTCCATACAATGAAATTATTGCTGTGCAGCTTTTGTTTTTTTACATACAATTTCTTGTTTCTTAATATTATGAAGAGGAAAACAAAAGAGAGTTGCATGTACATGAAGCAGTGTACCCCTTCCCAAGCTTCTCACCTCTCTCTCGCATAAGCTCAAAAGTTGTGCAGCAAAAGTTGACTTATATGGGCATAGACTAGTTAGGCTAAGAGGTTCGTGATATTTTTAGTACGAAAGAGTTGAATACGAGACAATATTCCAAAGGAATTAGGGAAGAAGTCAATGCTGATTATTTAAACCTGCACAGTAGAACAGAAACAACGTTATTTCGGTTAAGCGTTGACTGCAAAAGCAATGATGCCGGGTTCGATCCCTGATGTGCATTAGTGTGGTATTGTGTTAGTTGTTGTTGCTCAGTAATCACAGCGATTCATACTGTTTTATGCTGACAGCGCCCGCTTTCGTCGGTAATGTTAGCAAAATCGTCGGGGAAGTTAAACAGTTACTAAAATGGCTACAAATAAAGCTTACGAAAGCTAGTAATTTTTAAGGAAATTATAAATTCCATTGGAAAACGGCAGCAAGAAGTTTACATAAACTTACTCATACATATACATAAATTTATATCATTAAATGATTGTTAACAATCAAAAGCAAGCTGCATTAGCCCAGTTAATTTAGGGTCTCACTGCGGAACGAGAGATAATAAGCTGCAAATTCGTATTTTGGTGTTGTAAAAGTTGTCTCAAAAGTCTCATAAAATCTCGTGTTTGCACTGTAAGTTATTCAAGGTCAAAGGTTACAAAAATCAGTTTTTCACGATGATCTCGGTTTCTATAGCTCCAATGATGTTAACATATACTATAAAAATTGTAGAGCATAAAATTTGCGACAAATTTTATATTAAATGTTTTTTCATACGCCCAACCGTTTCTGAGATAGAGGACAGAGAGCCCGCAGCGCTCAGCCAAACTGACTGTAATGCAAGGTCAACCGTGAATCTCAGTGAATAACATCGTTCAATGATATTCCAAAAACAAAATGCTTGTGTCATTTGTAGATGTCGTACTAGCGAGCCTACTTCATTTGGTTGTACCTGGATCGAAAGCTTGTTGTTAAGTATGTACTTACGTATGTAGTTGTGTTTGTTAAGCAAGAGAATAAAACCAGAAAGTTCTCTATTTTGAAATAATTTTTCTCAATACAAGTTCTGCTAACTCTAAAAAACTTTAGATTTTTCAGATATAAAATAAAATCTTATCTTTTTTACATGCATTCAATACAGAGTTCCCAGTTTTATTTCATACCTTATCCCCAATTTTCGATTTTTAATTCTCCAAAATCCCCAAAATATATATATCCTCATCCCTTATAATGTTTTAAGCTTGAAATGTCAATTTTAAGTTGAACATTTAAAAATTTTTTGAACAGAACCCCATTTTTTATCGATAAGATTAGTAAAAGCTTTGACAAATTGAGAATTTCTCTTAATATAGCTGAACTCTTTGCACCTGGTAAAATTTCCTATTATATTCTATTTGCACTGTTCTCCCAAATTTGAAAAATGAAGAAAAAATGTAGTGTCATAAGGGCTTAATAACCAGGTCTTGAAAGCCACACCCCAGAACATATTTGTTGGGTCATTGGAATCTTGAAATGATTTTGGTGCAGAAGAAATATATTTTAAATCCCCGAAATTCCTCAGCGAAAAAAGTTCTTTTCCCAAAAAAAAAATCACCTGTGGACTTTCACTAAATTTTTATCCCCAATCACAAAAATAAATCCCCTATTTGTGGACAAATCCCCAAAACTGGGAACGCTGTTTTAATGTATAATAACTTTTACTCTTTGGTTTTCAATTGTGTTGGCAGTACTTTTATCAAATAACAGCAAAATCAACAAAAGCAAATATTGATATAACGAAAAAATTATTTAAGAACTAATTTTTTACTGAGCAAACTTTTAATTGAAAAAAATTGGACAATCATTTTTTCTGTGTACAAATAAATAATATTTATTTATCTTTTTTAAGACGGTAATTACAATTAAGTCTTTCGGAGTAAACCAAAAACCATAAAATTTTCGGTTGCAACGAACGAAAGAAAAACCAATCATATACATAATTGTGATTCTTTGTTTGCTTTAAGTACGTTAAATAAATTTAATTATCTATAAAGTTCAATGAACTCTAAAGGTGATTTGTTTTTGCTTTTGAAATGACAACCAAAACACTAATTTGGACGTTTATGAGCAAATGTAAACCATAAATAAAAATAGTGTAAAGTTGAATTATTTCAAACAACTATATGAAGAATATTAAATATATTGAACATAACTACTAAAAGTGTTCATTCGAAATCAGTGGCCAAAACATTAAGAATGTTTTATGTGAATTTTTTAAATTTTTGTTTAAGAAGAAGCAAATAATATGCGTCATTATCAGCTTAAATGAAACAAATTGGCAAAACGATATTCAAATGTAAAGTAGATTATAAAAATAATACAAACTTTCAGATTTTAGAAAAAAAAAATCCTCTTTATGATAACAGAAAAACTAAAACACACAAAAATAAAGAAATTATTTAATAAATAAAAACTCTTCTAAATATTTTTTTATTTAAACATCTCAATACGTAATTTCCCAGCGGCAAAAACTTACGAGGCATTCGCTAAACAGGCCTTTTTACAGGTCTTACAAGACCTGAATGTAAGATCCAAAGCTAATTAGTTTGTGCATTCTAAGGATAGGACTTCTAGAGGACCTCAACACTGGTTTCTTTTGGAAGGAATATTATATTTTTAGATTTTTCATTTTGTTTAATAAAAAAATGTTCTTTAGAAATAACAAACATTCTCGTATTCTTTTTTCGCAAATAATTTGTATATAAGACTGAAATTTACGTACAAGAGTTCGAAATAAAAAATCAAGATAATCCAAAATATAGAAGCCGCTATTAAAATATCCAGATAAAAAAATGTACCTCTATTTGATTTTCAACGGACCTTTCCAGACCAGGCCTTGTATCAGGAATGCCACGTATGACCTGCAAATAGGCCTGCTAAGTAATGAGTCGATGAAGGCCTTGGTTCGCAATGATATAGCGTGTAAAAAAGATATGAATATGCAAAGGGAATACAAGTACTATAGGCTGCTAAATAATGCCTTATATAAGGCTTGTTTACTCCTTCCATTTACCGCTGGGTTGTTTTAATACATACCAAACAAAACACAATTATTTGGATAACTATGACTATATGAGTAATAATTTTTTGTGTATAAAAATTTTTAGCTGGCTTATCATCATCATCATCTTCACTAACTTCAACTATTAATGCTTTTATTTAGTGCTACTACTAACTACTAATATAATCAAAACACGAAATTCTTGAAGGTTGACCACTCAAAATGACTAAGACGGCAATGAAGCGTAACATTAAAAATATTTAAAACAAAACCATTCCAAAAAGATAAACAAAGATTATTTGAAAAATATTTATTAGTTCAATTTCTTTTTAAGAGCTAGTCTATCTTATATTTTTCAATAAGGATTGAAGTAACTAATGAAGAGAGCGGTACTTTTATTTAGTTGATATGTGTTTTTTTTAGTTAAAAAGTTATTATATTAATGAATAAAATTAATTGAAATATATTTGAAGAATCATTTGAAATATTTTCAAAGATTCAACTAAAACGTTAGTTGTAATATTTAAAGGATTAATTGAAATATTTTTAAAATATCAATTAGGAAATATATAAATAAATTAAATAAATAATGAAAAATATTAGAATTTAGAATTTCTTTCTTAAATAAAAAATAATTTGATCGAAAGATTAAATTAAAAATGAACTTAAGCCAAACTTATTTAATAACTTTGGATAAAAACCATACAGTTCGACTAAAAACTCATAGCTCAATTACTGAAATTCTAAAGGCACTTAGCATTGAGAATATCGATGATATTCCACGCTGGTAAGACCGAAATGAAAAATCTTAAAATAGTTGAACATGCTAAGGAAAGACAGTTAGTGAAGTTTCGAACATTTAGAAAAAGTTCATTAATAGGTGCGACTCACCAAAAGATGGCGACAGTCTTGTAATTGAGCTTACTAAAATTAGTAGGATTTTCGCTACAGTGTTGTTGCCGTTGGCAGTGGTAGGGTAGGTAAAGGACTCTGACGAGTAGACTTAGTAGTCACGAAACAGCTGTCAGTTCAACCCTCCGTACATCCGAAATTTTCTTTGTATGTTCAATATTCATATGCTTTAGAATTTCTTTCTTAAATAAAAAATAATTTGATCGAAAGATTAAATTAAAAATGTAGTTAAGCCAAACTAATTAAATAACTTTGGATAAAAACTATACAGTTCGGCTATAAATTCATAGCTGAATTATTAAAAAATTTTTTCGTTGATAATTTCCGAATCACTCCGAGAGAGTTGGATATATAAAAGAATTACATATAGACGATCTAAATCTCATTTTATTTCACATCATATGGTGTTTCATTTATTCAAATTATGATAAAGTTTATTCGCGTTATCGGACTCGCTCCAAAATTTTCTTTTTTAATTTTTTACTATAAAGGCACAAAAATTTGTACAGCGAACTGAAATCAGAAGACTTAAAACCATGTTATATAAATCTGAGATTTATAAATACGCACATTTGTCATAAGTTTTAATATGTTGTTACCGCTTTATATTATGGAAGCTATCAAGGAAAACAAAGAGCAACGCTCTAAAAAAAGCAAAATGGATATTTTAATTGTCTGTCACATCAGCAATATTGAGTATGCTTTGAAAATACTTTGAAGCTGTAACGTTGGATATTTCCCGTTTCCAAAAAAGGCCAAAAGCGGTCGTACTCCAGTAGTAGGAAGTTGTCATGTATGCTTGCAACTACGTATGGAACAAAGAAAACCCCGTAAAGCTTGTACCAGATGTTCTAGACCGATTTGCAATGTACATTCAACAAACTATCCAATATGAATAAATTGTTCACAAGCCGATAAATACTTTTACTTTTTTTTCATGAAATAAATACTTTACCCTATCGACTTTCATTTATTTTATTAATAGTAGCAGACATTGGTGTGTCCGTACTTTAGCTTTGTCATATTGCATTTAGAGTGACGCGAAATTATTTTACATTGGAACATTGGCCATATTGAAATAAGAGTAACATTAGCATACCTTTTTGCATAAAAAATATGGTTTGCCATCTTGGATCATTTGACATATTGAATTTATAATGACGTCGTTTAATTTTTCGAATTCGTCTCAACAAAAGCTTTCATTTGATATCCATATCATGGTGTTGCACTAAAAAAAAATTAGAGAACTGTTGCAGCGCCACCTAGCGGGACTAATTATAAGCCGAGCCGTTATTGGACCAACCTAAATACACATACTGCACCAACTTGGTTGAAATTTTATGGGAATAGCTCAATTTCATACACACTTGCAGAAGAATTATATATATAAAAGGTATGAAGGTACCCAGGTCCCTTGCCATACTGTTAAGGGTGTTAGAAGTAAATTAGTCTGTAACGCTTATCTAAAATAATTTTTTAATTCTATGTCAGTAATAATCAAACATTTATTAAAAGTTAGGAGTTTTCAAGAAGTTTCAAGTGTGTGGATCATCAGCTTCTGAAAAAAAATTAAGCTTAAAACGCAAAAGGTACCTGGGTACCTTGTTATTCATATAAAGACTAAACATATTTCTCTTTTCTTTCTCACATTACATTTCATCAGCATTTCCTTAATAGTCTACGGTTGCTCGTATGGAGCAATGATAGCTTTAAGGATCTCTTCCAAACCATCTTAATAAACCGCTTCACTTGTCTTTAGTCAGTTGGAGTACCCAACTCCGTTTTAGTGAATATCCAGCTTTGCCCTTGATACGGTCGCATGGGATACCAAAGAATTGCCAAGGCCAAGAAGGCTTAGCAGTCAGTAAGCAAGAAAGTTGCCTGCACATACCTTAGGAATAGATCATTATTTACCTCTTCGTTCCTCAGTGATTACTGGCTCAGTTAACTATTGTGGCGACTTTCTCTACGATCATCTGAGTACCACGTCATCAGCAGCATTCGCTCTAGACTTTAGCAAGTTTTGGATATCGACTGAAAGTTAGTACATCCTCCATTCTCATTAATCTATCCTGTCTACCCTGAGGTTCTCACAATTCAAAAGTTTGTCACTCTAGCGCAGTGGTGGCCATACATAGACTATCTTATTCTTTGTTTGGGTATGTGCTTCGTGGATAAATAGATAGGCTTGTGTCTCCTACACAATGTCAACACACGTACATTATGTATGAGTAAAAAACAGCCTATACTCGCGAGTATAGGAAATTGAGAGAAAGGCCACCACTGCTCTAGTGCAAGTCAGAGCAAGAAATTGAGATACAATATGCTCGGGTCGAAAAACTCTGTTTATCTCGCTGTGACTTAGGATATCAAAACCAATTGTATTAACTAAAAAAATTGGTTGAATTAATAAAAAAATTAATTGAACTAATTAAAAAAATAATTGAATTAATTAAGAACTTAATTGAATTAATTAAAAAATTATTTGAATTTAAGTAAGAAATTAATTAAGTTAGATTATTTTTTTTTTCAAGAAAATGTAAAAAGCATCCATAATTATTTCACTTATTATGATATGGTATTGAAACTGTCGCGAACGTGGTCCACCCACTTTTATCTTAGTACTTTTGAAGGCCGTCATTTTTTGATAGGAACTTGGCCTTATTTTCACATTTATTTTTTTGTACGGATATTATCCACACATGATAAATTTGTAAAGTGTTTTTTTTTAAACAATTTTATATAATTATGATTTAAAATCCCTTAAAAGCACTATTTAAAAATAAAGAACAGGAACAGAAAATCGAATATAAATAAACATTAATTATGAAATTAAAATTTTAGTTAAACATTTATAGTACAAGCGCTTAAAAATGTATTAATTGGACAAATTTAAATACGTTATCAGTAGTTCTAAAACAAAAATAGCACTTCCTTTTCATTTTAAGCGACTGTCACATAAAGAAACAATACCCAAATTAAAGATCTCTTAGATTACAAACTAACAATACCTGCTTAAAATTTAAAGTTTAAACTGACCTTTCCGATCAACAAAATAAGTATTTTAAATTTTATGTACAATTAAGTAGTGCACTGTTCTGGAAAGAATAATTATATGTTTCCTACATGTTTTAAAATATGTATTCATTTCACGACGAAAAAAAACTATATTATTTAAATTTAAGTAATCACTACAGATTATAGTTAATTCAAACAATTTAGCAAAACATGTACAAAAAAACTCTAAAAATCCATGAAGTTTGAAAAAATAATAAATTAAAAAAAATCTACACTAAATAAACTAAATTTTCCTCATTTTTAGCTTTGACTTTGCTAATTAAAATAATTAAAAGAAATAAAATAATATAAATATAAATATAAAATTACAAATTATGTTTTCAGACCGCATAACACTAACTACAAGTAGGAACTGTAGTAAATTAAAAAAATATAATAATAATAAAATATAAAAAGTTAAACTTATACAAAAAATTTTAGCCGCAAGAATATTTAACAATAACAACAACTACAGAAATTAATAATAAATAGCAAATACAATAAAACAATACTAATTTTATATATTGAACACCGTTTTTTTTTTTTTGGTTGTCTAGTATTGGGCGAGTCAAGTTAATGTCTTTGCTTTGCTTTGTCTATCTTACAGTTTGGCTTTTTGGTTGTATATTTCTTAGATTCTAAGCCGCCAAACTTCAAACTCATATTGTTAAATTATTCACACAGACTCCATAAAAAGTTTCAATTTACACAGTTTTTGTATTTTCATTTCTAATATAAGATTCGATTTAATGTTCGACAAAAGCAATGTGCTGAAAACATTTCAACAAAAGTAATCAAATCTTAATTTATTAAAAATACTATCCATTACAATCTGAACTGACATACCAAACTTTATACATATATATTCTTATTGCGTAATTGAAATTTATTTATTACAATTTTTGTTTTCTGTTGATTGCTTTACGAATATATCTAATTCTATCAAACAATTATGTTTAACATCTAACGCACACAAAAGAATTTTAATATTAAGAAAATATCCTTGATATTTAAACTGTTGTGTTAATAAGTTGTTATTATTGAATAAAGTTCAAAAAGTTGATGAAATTAATTTTTTGTTATAAATTGATTTAACATTTGTCAGCCTTTATTAAAAATTATTTTAACGATTTGTGAGATTTAAAAATCGAGTTTGTTTCTTAAGTCTTTTGTTTTGTTATCATTAAGGAGGAAATAGAAAATAGATTTTTAGTATAAATTTTGATTTAATAGATTTGTTTGTTTGTTTTATTTGAAATGTTGAATATATTTCAAAAAAAGCTGATGAAAAGTATTGTTTTTATAATTATTGCAAAAATATTTGTACTATTGAGCTTGTTTCTTAAGTCTTATGTGGGGTCTTTGCTAAGGGGCAATATTTAGAATAAATTTATAAATATGGTTTAATAGATTATTTTATTTAATCTTTTGTTCAGACTATTTTCAGAATTTTTAAGAATGACATACTCGTCAGATTTTAAAGCTTACAATTGAATTTTTTTCTTATATTTCTTCTTTTATGCTCAGACATTTATTGTATTTAAAATTTATATCCAACTCTTCACATTGCAGCGGAGATCTAACGATTTAAACACACACTAAATACAAACTTCACCAGAAAAAAATAGATTAAGTAAAGTGCGACTTTGGATCGCACACGAAAGGTTCCGTACGAATACACATACGTATATCCCTTTTCGTTTTGCCCTTTTTTCCGTTTTGGCAGTTTTTTTCGTTGTGCTTTTTTGTTTAATTTTATTTTTTTTTAATTTTTTAAAAGTATTTTTCGTTGATTTTTAATGATTTTTTCGGTTTTGACGTTTTTTAAATTTTCATGATTTTTTCGTTTTTTTAACCGACTTCAAAAAAAGGTTATCAATTCGTCATGTATATTTAAAAAATTTTTTTTATATATGTTCCCTCAAGCCTCCGCCATTTATGAACCAATTTCGGATTTTTTTCTCTATTCAAAATGATGTACTTTCAGATTGGTCCCGTTTAAAAGTGGGCGGGGTCACGCCCATACAAAGTAAATACATATTCGTTTTCAACTACTTCTACTCAACCGATTCTTATGAAACTTTGCACACACATTAAGCTTCTGTTTAAATACTACATCAGGATCAAAAAAGTGGGCTGAGATCTAACGATTTAAACACACACTAAATACAAACTTCACCAGAAAAAAATAGATTAAGTAAAGTGCGACTTTGGATCGCACACGAAAGGTTCCGTACGAATACACATACGTATATCCCTTTTCGTTTTGCCCTTTTTTCCGTTTTGGCAGTTTTTTTCGTTGTGCTTTTTTGTTTAATTTTATTTTTTTTAAATTTTTTAAAAGTATTTTTCGTTGATTTTTAATGATTTTTTCGGTTTTGACGTTTTTTAAATTTTCATGATTTTTTCGTTTTTTTAACCGACTTCAAAAAAAGGTTATCAATTCGTCATGTATATTAAAAAAATTTTTTTTATATATGTTCCCTCAAGCCTCCGCCATTTATGAACCAATTTCGGATTTTTTTCTCTATTCAAAATGATGTACTTCCAGATTGGTCCCGTTTAAAAGTGGGCGGGGTCACGCCCATACAAAGTAAATACATATTCGTTTTCAACTACTTCTACTCAACCGATTCTTATGAAACTTTGCACACACATTAAGCTTCTGTTTAAATACTACACCAGGATCAAAAAAGTGGGCTGAGATCTAACGATTTAAACACACACTAAATACAAACTTCACCAGAAAAAAATAGATTAAGTAAAGTGCGACTTTGGATCGCACACGAAAGGTTCCGTACGAATACACATACGTATATCCCTTTTCGTTTTGCCCTTTTTTCCGTTTTGGCAGTTTTTTTCGTTGTGCTTTTTTGTTTAATTTTATTTTTTTTAAATTTTTTAAAAGTATTTTTCGTTGATTTTTAATGATTTTTTCGGTTTTGACGTTTTTTAAATTTTCATGATTTTTTCGTTTTTTTAACCGACTTCAAAAAAAGGTTATCAATTCGTCATGTATATTTAAAAAATTTTTTTTATATATGTTCCCTCAAGCCTCCGCCATTTATGAACCAATTTCGGATTTTTTTCTCTATTCAAAATGATGTACTTCCAGATTGGTCCCGTTTAAAAGTGGGCGGGGTCACGCCCATACAAAGTAAATACATATTCGTTTTCAACTGCTTCTACTCAACCGATTCTTATGAAACTTTGCACACACATTAAGCTTCTGTTTAAATACTACATCAGGATCAAAAAAGTGGGCTGTGCCACGCTCATGCAAAGTAAATGTTCTTTTTCAACAACTTCTACTAAAGCGATTCATATGAAACTTTGCATACACCTTTAGTTATCGTTAATATACAAAAATCTGGTTAGTAAAGTGCCCATGAAAAGTAAATATTCATTTTAACTACTTCTACTTATCAGATTCGTATAAGACTTTGCACACACTATTAGTTCTCTTAAAAGTACATGCTGATAAAATAGGAGGTCGCGGTGTTACGCCTATTTTGAAGTCGGTTTTTTTTGCAAGAACTATTCTGGCTATTTTTCGTTTTTTGCTATTTTTTGTTTTTTCCGATTTTTTTAGTTATAAAGATTTTTTGGCTTTGGCGTTTTTTTAAAGTTTTTTTCGACGGTACTTTTAGTTTTAGCGATTTATTTTAGTTGTGGCGATTTTTTTCAGTTTTGGCGCTTTTTTCGGTTTTGGGGATTTTTTTCGGTTTTTGGTGATTTTTTTAGCTTTAATGATTTTTTGGTTATGACACTTTTTTTTAGTTTTGGTGATTTTTTTCGTTTTTGGCGATTTTTGGTTTTTTAAAATTTTTTTTGTTTTTTTGCTCATATTTGCCAAATTTTGTTTGTTTTGTTTTAACGTTTTTTCGCTTTTTGACGATATTTTTAGTTTTAGCGATTTAAATTAGTTTCGGCGCCTTTTTAAGTTTTGGCCCTTTTTTCGGTTTTGGGGACTTTTTTGGGTTTTTTAGATTTTGTTAGTTTTAGCGATTTTATTTTGTTTTGACACTTTTTTCGTTTTGGCGATTTTTTGGTTTTTGGCGATTTTTTTTTAGCTTTGGCGCTTTTTTCAGTTTTTGCGCTTTTTTTCGTTTTTTGATGATATATTTAGTTTTAGCGTTTTTTTTATGTTGTAGTGTTTTTTCGTTTTGACGACTTTTTTCCGGTGTTTAGCGTTTTTTTTTAGTTTTTTGGCGATCTTTTTAGTTTGGTGATATTTTGCGTTTTAGCGATTTTTTTTAATTGTGCTGCTTTTTTCTTGCAAGCGTTTTTTTCATTTTAGCGTTTCTTTTTTGTTTTGACATATTTTTAATTTTGGATTTTTTAGTTTTAGCGTTTTTTTGAAATTTCAAGATTTCATCTCTTACGGTTTCCAAGATACAGCAAATTGTCTAAATTACATAGTCAAAATTACATTAACTGATCGAATACCCTTTAACTGTTATTGTTTTAAATATCGGTATTAACTGGTGTAGTCTATTACAGACTACACCAATTAACACGAACTTTGAAAAAGTGTCTATAAATAAGTGTCTGCATATTACATTAGTATTTAAAAATTTTTCGCTGCTCGCTTCAGAACACCCTTTAATTTTTAACTGTCATATATTTGCTGTTGTAGCGGCCAAAGTCTTACATGTTCTGTGAATATTTTAGGTCCATAGCTTTTACGGTTCCCGAGAAAACATTACGTTAGTATTTCAACATTTTTCGTTGCTCGCTTTAGAACATCCTTTAATATTTAACTGTCATATATTTGTTTTTGTAGCGGCCAAAGTTCTACACAATCTGTGAAAATTTCAGTTCCGTAGCTCTTATGGTTCCTGAGAAAACAGCGTGTGACAGACAGACAGACAGATAGGTAGATAGACAGACGGACAGCGTAGCGAAAACAATAGGGTCCTTTACAGCAAACCACTGAATAATAACGAAGGTATATATTGTAAGTATGCTCAGACAATATGTTGAATATATACTAACATATATCTGTGGTCACAAGCCTTAACCACCCTCCCTTAACCGAGAGAGCTGTTTAAAGTATCAAAAACTCGCTTCCAATCAGTCATCAGTTTGCTTTTCTTTAAATTATTTATAGATAATTGTCGTCTTAAAAAAGTTACAGACTTAAAAAATTGCTAGCGATTTGATTTAGACACTAATGGAGTCCATCACACCAAAAATTAAATATTGTCCTAACTCGACTTGGGCGATTAAGAGTTGTGACCACAGATATGCCCAGAGCCCTGATAATACCGACATATCAAATTCTGACTAGTTTTTAAGGTCTTACATTTAGTAGATGATTTCTGGCTCACCTCACATACTACAAAAAAAAAAATAAATAAAATAAAATTAAACATTTGAGGGTTAAGATTTTAATTTTATTTTACTATAAATCTTGAGCTAAATATATGTTAATGGCAGATTCATAAATGATAGCCTGAAGCTTTTTAGCATAAGTTGTATGTTCTGAGTTACTTCGAACTCATGTCTTGAGCTAAATATATGTTAATGACAAATTCATAAATGATAGCCTGAAGCTTTTAAGCATAAGTTGTATGTTCTGAGTTACTTCGAACTCATGTCTTTTCAAACCAGCAAAGGAATTTTCTTCGTTATGCCTTTGCCATCAATTTACAATAAATGATTGCGGTGGCACATAACGTTTAAGTTTCAAAATACTTGCGTACTTGTATTTTATTATTGGTTTTGTGAAACAGAAAAAATAAAGTTTATTTATGTTAGTGATGCTATTGTAACTTTACTCGCAAGAATAACTTTAGTTTTTTGATATGAATGGCGTTTTAAACTTTTATTATACATATATAAAATAGGTAAGTGGTATTGTTTTTTTTTGGAAAGGGGAGTCTAAATTCGCAAATACTTATGTGCATGTCGTTTTAAGTTTGAAGTAAAAATATTTTTTTTGCTTTTATTGTGGCTGTTTTTTTATTACTATTTTTTTCGCAAATACTAAACATAGTTGATTGACCGTCCTCGGAAACTTAAAGCGGTTAATTCTCCTTATGTAAATGTGTTTGTAGATTTACTTGAGGTAGTTAATATTTTAAAGCCTTGTTTTTTGCTTTGTATGCCAACTTTAATCATTGACTTGTTTAGTTAAAATAATTTTTTATTTGTGGTATGTTTAATACTGAATTTATTATGGCCCCTTAAAAAATCGGTCAAATTGTATTGTTATTGTTCATAAGATTTGAGGTTTTTATTTTATATTTTGTTCCATTTTTTAAAATTACTTGGCCTGTGTTCATTGATTTCTCAAAGTTTTTGTTTATTCCTTGTTATACAAATGAGTTTTGATTGCAATTAAATTAGTTTAATTAACTGTGAAGGCTTATTTATGAATTATAAAAAGATTTTTGTCTTCCTTCTCAAAATTATGAATTTTTCGTAATAGCTCATATTTATACGTTTATGCAAAAACCTTTTGTACCATTATGTTGTCACAAAATCATGCCATTAGTTCAACTTCTTAATAAACAACATAGAAGGCATTTTGTTTTGTTGTGCTTAAATATTATTAATAATTAAAAAAAAATTAAACAGGTTCGTTTCTTAAGTCTTTTGTTTATAAGTAGGGGTAACCGATATGTGTTTTAAATCATTTGTCAGGGACGTGTCTAAACTGTAGTTTACATATAACATTAATTATCAGTTTTAATACATTTGCTAATTATCTTTATAAAAAGTCCTTTGCTAAAATAGTAAGCTTGAAGCAACTAAAAGTCCTGTGAATGCCACAACAACCTATTAATGTAGGCTTAGGCAATTATAAAATACATATTATATTAATTAGCATTTTAAATAGATTTGCTAATTATCTTTATAAGAAGGCATTTGCTAAAATAGTTAAGCTTGAATGTCACAACAACATATTAATGTAGGCTTAGGCCATTTATAGTATTAAAAATGTAGAAAGTTTTCTTTCATATAAAGCTAAATGCATATTAATTTTAAGTTTAATTGGAGTTTTATTTAGTTTATTTCAGGAGTTTTTTTTCGAAAGCTTGGATGATGCATAAAATAATTAAACTTAATACATACATTAAAATAACATAGAACTAAAAATTTAAAAAACCTTGAAATTCAAAACGGTTGGCTTGATTTTCTTTAAACGTAATTTAGAGATTTTATATCAAGTAACTTAAAAAAACCAAATTAAAATCAATCAACCCATTTGGAAGCTACGGTGCCGCAAACACACAGATACAGCGATTTTCTTCAAACATAGCTAATAATACTCACAATCTGTTAAAACGGAATCTTATTGATTCTACTTGATTGCTTGCGTGCATCAGACAGCCACGTATACCAATACTCTCGATCAAGTCACCTTTCAAACAAAAAAGAAAAACTAAATCAAAATCGGTTCAGCCGTTTCGGCTCTACGATGGAGCAGACAAACACATAGATACTGATACACACTACAGGATTATAACACCCCGATTTTCGGGTCGGGGGCTAATAAACCAAGCCAACTTTAAAATTTTCGATATTCCCCCAGTATTTCAGAGATCAAAGCACATTTTCGCATTGAAAAATTTTCACATTACTCTAGAAGCAGAAGCAACCGGTAAAAGTTCCAGAGCTTCATATGAAAGGGACAGGTAAATTTTACATGGCGTTAGCATTATTTTATTTATTTATTTATTTATTTATTTATAAAATTTTGAGTTATCTAGCACAACAAGATATGATAATCCTATAAATGAGAGTGCTAGTAATCGAGCAGATAATAACAAACATTAGAGAGGTCAATTGACATAATTAAGATACTAACGGCCCTTTTCTCAACATTCGATCAAAAGTTAACGTGGACTTTAACGGCAACTCTTGTATGCCGAACTTGCTGTTAAAGTTCATGTTAACTTCTAATTGTACATTGTGAAAAGGGACGTAAGTGATAAGTTCAAGCCCAAACTTAAGGTACATATTCTGTGGTGGTTTCTTTAATACTAATCTGGCAAAATTATTTTACATAAATTCAACGAACGACATTCATTAATCTAGATTCATTGATTTTTTTTGCAAAAATACGTTAATTCAATGTACGCTTACGTTACTTCAATGAATATATTCATTGAAGTTCAATGTAAAACGATTCATTGAAAGCTTTTATTGTTGTTACCCTGCGCAAAATTTGGTGGCAAATTATCTATGACTTGTGAAAAGAGGAGTGGTACTAAAAGTAAGGAGTAGTGAATGGTGAAAAAAGACATGTGTAAATGATCACATATTATTGATTTTTAGTTAATTTACATGGGACTCGGGCTAGTATTGTAGCAAAAGGCACTGAACAAATTCGATGCACCTGGATCTAGGAGATCTATTACATATTATCTATATAATGTTAATTGTCTCCCTACAATGAGACCAAGATGTCACTCAGGAATTAGATTCCATTTATTTTGTATTTCGTTTTTACAATAATAAAGCTTTTATACCTTGGGGCGTTTGTTTAGTCTTGTTTTTATATGCAAAGCTCACATTAAGCTTTTTATTAACATGGATAGCTCATGACCAAATATTTATTTGACGCTCCTAAAAGTATGCACGTTTTTTAGTATTTCCTACAAATGAAGTCTCTAGAAAAGTGTTTTTCAATTCCACTTTGAAATTTAAAAGTGGTTTGATAACGAAGAAAATTTTCGTTTTTCATTTCCTGAAGAAGCAACTTACAGAATTGAAACCACTTCCGATCGGAATGGTATTCTGTGACATGGCTGAATATTGGTGTTCGCTCTTATTCTTCAATACCCCCACTAGGTTTACCACCTACACTGAAACGAAAAATCAATCCATCTGTACTTAAATTAATCCCAAGTGGTGCCAAAAGTATGGTAATCCCGATTTTTCTGTAATCAACTACAGAAAGATTGCTAAAGTCGGAGTATTCAAGTGCAAAATACTTAATTTTGGCCTGATTAGCATTTATTCATGTAAAAAAATTCTTATTTTAATTACAAATATGTTTATAAACTTTATACATATTCGTACTGATACTGTGTTGATGTTTGTTTGCTTAATGATAGGCACAAATCACTGTTGTGCTTTTGTTGTTGTTGTTTATTTTCATTGCTCGGGCATAGCCGACAAGTCGACAAGTAGCAGACAAATGTCGTATTATATATAGATTCAATCCCGCTGTATACTTGAATCAATCCGCCGCGTACTTGTCAATCCTAAATGCGTACTTCATAATCAATCTCGTCGCGCACTTGAATCAAGCCCGAAACAGGCTAACTTTTACTGATTTAATTCTGGAATAGAACAGACTTGAGAATTTATATTTTTGCTAATTATATAAATTTAATATTTTTACTTACTTGTTTTAGTTTAAAATTTATGTTTGTTCATTCCTAGTATTGAACTTAGCTCATAATGTTTGTAAACCAACGCCTTAGACTGCTCAGCTAACTCAGTGTAGAAAGAACGACAGTTAAAATCTAGTATAAGCCAGCAGCATGTAATACGATGTTTGTAGGCTATTAGTCGGCACTGAACGAAAAAACAGAATAACCAACAAAAAGACAACAACATGAGCACAACATGCGACTGAAGCTATCAACAAATAAACAAATACCAACACACTACGACTGTGTAAAAATTTAAACTGATAATGGTACTTAAAATAAGAATTTTTGTACACAATTTAAGAATACTCAAAGTTAGTAGAAAATACTTGAATTTAGTACGGTGTTTTTCTTTCTGTGTATACTCATAAGTTTACAGCAACGAGCACATGTTATTAGCTGAAGAATAATTCGAAAGCGATCTATAAGTTCTTCATTAACACCTGTTATATGTCAAGACGTTTCCTTCCCAATCCTGCACTCATGAATTGGAAAGGAAACGTCTTGAGGTATTGCCATCGTTCGAAAACCCAGCTCCTTGTTGTACAGAATCAACTTGCTTTAAAATCTTATTTTTTGCATCGATCGCAGACCACTTATCGAAAGGCATATTATAAGCTATATAAGCGATATTTGAAATTGTGTCCAAATCGTTTATTTCGGAAGGGTTTGCTTTACAAAAATAACATACCTCTGACGCAGCAGTATTTGTTGTTAAGTTTTAGTCTAAATGTATGCAACAGATTTTATTACAAATCTGCACTGGAATATTCGTGACCTTTTTCAGAAAATTTATAAGTTTGTTCAGCGATCGCAGAAATGCGCAGAATTTTTTTTTGCGTTAATTCAAAGATTACACTCTCACCTTTCATTTGGATCTAGTGAGAAGACGGAGGAAGACGGAGCTAACTTCTTTTTTTCCAAGAAAACAGCAAACGCAAAATTTTATAAGGCCATTTTAATTCACTCATATCTACTAAACTACATATGCAGTCTCAATAATATTTTTTAATTAAAGCAGTGAAAATATCTTACACACATAAAGCACTGAGTTGCATGAAAATTTTCATCAGTTTTCATGGTAAAATATTTTAGTAACTTTTTAGCTTTTTATAAAAAGCAATTATGGATTTTTCTCAGTGAAAAAATTTTCTATCGAGCTGCATCATTAGATTTTTAAAAAGCGATAGTCGAAAAATTTCCTTTTTTGCCCAGAAAATACCACTGTGCTTTGGTAGGTTTCTTCAGGAAAAGGGGAAAATTTGAAATGTGTGACGATTGGGAAACCTGTGCTAGGGCTAGGGTGGAGTTTTTGTTTCCTCACAAAGTAAGGTAAAGAACCGATTAATAATTTAAGTGAAGCGAGTATTTAAATTAAAAGAAATCCAAACAAAACGGATAAAAGTAAGAAAAATGAGTGTAAAGTTTAAAGTCGGAAAAAGATCTAAGACCTTATTCATCTTTCCGTTTCTGATTCCATCCAACCAATGCCATTCTCAATAATAATATTTCTAAATAGCCCTTTATGCCTTTTTCTAAAGTTTTTAAATTTTTCGTAAAATAAATTAATAAAAATTTTAAAATTCATTCTGGCAACACAGATATTTATTTTAAAATACTCTTAAAAGTGTAAAACATATTAAACAAATGTTATTCTATCCATTATCAAACAACATGTAGAAAATAACATATTAAATTACAAAAAAGAATATTTAAGAGTAAAATTTACATACAATTTTTAAAGTAAATGAACATTTATAAAAAATGAAACGACCTCAAGCTCAAATAAGAATTACTAAATTCATTTTTAATTACTAAAAAGTTTTCGTGTCTTTTAAATATGTTGTGCAAAAATGTGTTTAACAGTTTGTTAAAAAATAAATTAATAAATAATATTAACAATTTAAATGAGGCATACTATTAGCAAAAGAAATAACACTGGGATACACTGAAATTATTCAGGGGTTCTCATGTACATACTAATTCTATTTTGTTGGAGCCCATAGAGAACGAAAGTACCTTTACTTTTTCTAGGTAGTTTCAAATATAAACAGTCATAACTTCGTTGTTTCAATGCGGATGTCTACGAATATGGGGAGGTTTTTGCCTCATTTTAAGAAATGGTCAAAAAATACCCATACAGTTCCATATAAAAGTGCTGTACACACCTAAAATCTCAAACGTAAGGTTTACACGATATCTTATACCTATTCTCTATAACAATAAGACGTAAAGAAATTTGCACAACTTATAAACTTATGGAGATCCCATTATCAAACTTTTACAGTATAATGAGAATACCCTGAACAAATTTTTGTAAAACAAATAAAACATGTCGAAGTTAGAATTATTTTAATTTCAATTGGTCATTTCCGATTTTGCAAATTAATGTTTTTTGAAAACGATTTCCTAACTACTTTCAGGTAATGAGAAAAAAAACCTAATAATTTCATTAAAGACTATTCATTACTTCTAATTTTGAGCATAGTAATAAGATAAATAAGTGCACACAGAAAAATTTCAACGTAAAATAATCCAAAACCAGCTTAATTTAAAATTTTTCGGTAGTGACTTTGCATCATAGGTGTTTCATGTTAAATTAACATGATTTACAATAATCTTGAAGAAACATTTAACCTTTAGAAATAATCATATTTCATGTTGATTTAATATTCCAGTACAGTTAAATCGAAATGAAGTTGATACTGAAATATTACGAAAAATCATGTTGAATCAAAGTTATTTCCAGTTGAAACAACGTGAATTTGATATAGGAACAATGCGAATAATCATGTTGAATCAAAGTTATTTCAAGTTAGAACCACACGAATTTGATATTGAAACCACACTAAGAATCATGTTGAATTATAGTTATATCAACAGCAAGTCACACAACAAAGCACAATGAACAAAGCAAATAAACTCTAACATACTTAAACGACAAATTATTTCTTGTAAATTTAATATGATTTCTAATCACAATTGTGTCATGTTGATTTTACATTTCTTTTTTCTTGTGTCTGTGCCACCCAGTACTTTGTTGCACATTAAAAGTGTACTGTCGAATATAAAAATTCCAAAAGTTTTTGCTGGGTTATTTAGAAATAGGTCAGTCACGCTAATATATTTTACCATAACGCGAGAACGGTTTCACCGATTTAGGTAAACCAAATACTTGAAAATGAGAAATTAAATTATCTTTAAGTAATACATACTACATATGAATAATTCTATGTCAAATCAACTAAGAGTTAGACACGACCCCCTTCAATTTTCATGAAATTTGGTCAGATGTTTTCATTCAACCTATAACGAATTTTTGTTAAAGGAAAAAACTTAAAATGTTTATTGATTATTAGGCTAAGGTTCGTAACGTTATATTCAGAAAGAATTGGGCAAGGAACAAGGGAAAAATTAACATCAACTTAATTTTTCAACGTACACAGCAGAACAGAGTAGCGCCACTTTCGGAAGCCGCTACACTTCCATCGTCAGTGATTTAATTAGCTTTGAAAATTTCAAATATATTCTGCTTAAAATGACATACAAATTAATCTTGTATATAAAATAGTTTTCGAGATATCTAAAAAACTAAACACAAGACTTTCGGTAAATTTGGCGAAATAGTGATATTTTGGATATATCATAACTTCTGAAATAAAAGCTTTTAATATTTTCCCTATGGCATAAGTTCGTTATAGGCTTAAGGAAAACATCTGAACAAATTTCATCAAAATCGAAAGGGGTCGTGTCTAACTATTAGATGATTTAACATGGAATTACCCATATATTTCTCATATTTCTAACTGTTTCGGAGGTTTTGAGAAATTAGCGGGAAAAAATAATTTATTTTTTATGTAGAATTATATTTTTTTTTCGTTTTCAAAATCTCATAGAAAAACTAAGAGTTCAAAAATGTTATATTTTTATCATTTATCAGAAAGCTGGGTACACTCTAAAACACTTTTGTTGAAAATTAGGTCGATAATAGTCGGCAACACTTTACAGATTATTATCGACCTAAAATTACACACCCATTATTTTTGTACAAAATGTTTTTACTAAAAACAAAGCTATTGGCTGCGTGCAGGTTTGAGCCGCGACCTCCTGACTGGTAGTCTGACGTATCTACCATTTAGCCATAGCTTTACTTTATGTTACATTTTTTCCACTTGGACTAAATATGTTAAATTTGAAATGTTTTTTCTTTAATAAAATAACTACAAAATCGATGTAATTTTAGACAAGGAGGACTTTTCAACACAAATTTAGACAATATATGATCGTAAATTTGAAGTAATGTTTTAGAGTGTATATTAGGATCAAAATAAGCCATAAATCATTCAAATCAATGGACAAATGTCGATTTTATTCAAAATTAATTCGTAGAAATCCGTTTTGAAACAAATAAGTTATCACTGTTTAAAGTACCAACTCTAAGATAACAGATTTTTCTCTACATTTACCGTTATAAAATCACTTAACGAAGTGAACTACGTTCTAAAACACTTTTGTTGAAAATTAGGTCGATAATAGTCGGCAACACTTTACCGATTATTATCGACCTAAAATTACACACGCAAACCTGGCTGCATGCAGGTTTGAACCGCGACCTCCTGACTGATAGTCTGACGTATCTACCATTCAGCCATAACCGTATTGTACTTTATGTTAAATTTTTTCCACTTGCACTAAATATGTTTAAAATGAAGGGCTTTTCTTTAATAAAATAACTACAAAATCGATGTAATATTAGACAAGGAGAAATTTTCAACACAAATTTAGAAAATATATGATCGTAAATTTGAAGTAATGTTTTAGAGTGTATATAGAAAAACTAAAGATATTATCCTTCGCTATGGGCTCCAATAAAATTTGAGTTGGTGTATTTCTGGATAATTCTGGATACCTGGATAATTTTTTCTCCGATTTTTGTATCATGGTGTAATTATTCATAATAATGCTTTTATTGATTAAAAACAAATCTATACACAAATTGAAAACTTCTTCCACTTAGATTTCTGTACAAGATTTTAGTATTATTGTTTGCTGTACAACGATTACATACTTTGCACTGCACTTAGCAATTGATTTGTTAATGCCAATGCATACATACGCATTCATACATACACTCTTTGTTCAATTAAGATGCAAATATGTAAATTAATCATATAAATATGAAAATGCTTAAAATAATCACACATTTGTCAAATGCGTGCTTTATGCCATTATATTCATTATATATTGTAGTTGCTATACTTGCTAATGTATTTGTAAATGTTTTTGTTGTTGTTGTTGTTGCTGTTGCTGTGAAGCACTAAACTTAGTTATAACGAATTTGGCAAATTCATAATGATGCTGCATTTATGAAAATAAATTGAAATGCAATTTGCATTCGTAAATAGAAATATCAGGTATTTTATTTGAACAACATCAACAACAATAGCAGCGAGAAGAAAAAAAATCTTTTTTTTTTGACAGTTACAGTGGCGGTACAAGTGGCAACTAATCTATAGATATTGCTACTTTGGCCGCCAGCTTGTGTAGTCATTGCTAAACTGTTGTAGCTAAGCATGTTGCCATTTGTAATTAAAGAAAGAAACTTAAGTACATACTCGATTGTTGTACGTACATACGTAAATAGTTGTCAGAGTATTGGTCAATTATATATTAATTATATGCTTAACAATTTTAAGTCCATACATTTGTATAATTCAATTAGTAATAAACTTGATTTTCAAATTTATTAGCAAAAAGAAGGTTTTTTTTAAATACGTAAAGGCAGTGTTGAAGAAAAATGTAGCAGCATTTTATTGCATTAGTCTCAAACCAAATTTTTTTTACAAAATCTATAGGTTCGTATGAGATAGCAGCTGCCGATATTGACAATATTAGGTTTATATAAGCTATAATCCATATCTTGTATCTATATAATATATATAAAAGAGAATATCTGTTTGTTTGTTTGTATGTTTGAAAGCTATGGACTCCTAAACCTGAAAACCGATGTGGCTGAAATTTTCACAATATATTACTGATGACCTGAAATCAACAATAGGCTATATAATTTTGAAATATTATAAGTGGGCGTGGCACTTCCCATATAGAAAAATGTATATCTTACGATATTTATGGAACTAATGCAGCTAAAGACTTAAACATTTGTGTGAGTAACTCTTTTTATACTGTTATTAAGGAGTGGACAAGTGGGCGTGGCACCTGCCATATATAGCAAATATATATTTTGATATATCATGAAAACTAATTGGGTAAAACACATAAAATTTTGTAGGAGTTACTCCATTAATTTTATGCATTGTTTTAGAGAAAATAGTCAGAGAAAAATTAGTGGGCGTGGCAACTCCCACATACATATATATATATTTTTATCTTTGGAACTAATGCAGCAAGAAACTTGAAATGTTGTGTGAGCAAAGTTTTCTTTAGTGTGCATTGTCGCTCAAAAATAAGTCCGGATTGGACATGATCCTTGAAATTGTGTATCCATATATAGAGCATTGTGTCTGGAAAAAGTTTCAAAATTGGAAAAGAGGCGTGGTGCCTCCCATATAGAGCAAATATTTATTTTGAGACGTATTCATAACCAATACCAGCGGACCGATCTTTCTGAAATATTCACAGCATATTACTGATAGCACTTACAATATAGAAGCAACACTTACTGTAAAATATCTTGGAAGCCAAGGCAATCATGATTTTGAAATTTTTTCCTGAGTATTAGCGTCAAAAACGAGAATAGTATTAAGGAATGGAGTCATCCTCTCAAATAGATTAATAGCTCTATTCACTATGTTTTGTATTCGCCAAATAGTTTAGAACATATTTAGGTCGTTGTCTTTGAAAATGAAAAATTATTGCGTCTAATAAAATAGTTGTTTGAATTGCCACATTAGAATAATTATAACGGCCCTTTTCACAATGTACGATTAAAACTTGACGTTGACCTTAACGGCAAGTTCGGCATACAAAACTCGCCGTTAAAGTCCACGTTAACTTTTAATCGTACATTGTGAAAAGGACCGTAAGTTGAATAAAAAATACAGGCCAAATAATTTTTTAAACTATTATGGTTTTTGACTTGGGAGTACCTTATTTCCAATTTCTTGTAGGCAAGACAAGAACCTCGAAACTCAAACGAAAAAAAAAATAATAATGACTTACTGAATCGCATTAGTGAGTGCTTTCCGTCTATAGACGAAACGCTTTAGCGAGATACTGAATTGGGCTATAAATATTTGTTTTTTAATACTTAGTTTTAAATAAACATAATTGATAAATAATTAAATATAAAAGATTTCTTTTTCTTTTCATCACAAAGGAGATATTATGTAACGAAGCACATGGGTTTTAGCTAGTATTGTATAAAAATTAGGAGCATGTTTGTTTGTTTGTAGATTTTTGTTACGGCATCACGCCTAAACGGCTGAAGCGATTAAAATTAAATTTTGTACACAGATAGATATTTGGCCCACAATTAATATAGGGTGTATTTGTTTCCCGGATTTGGACCGTGATGGGATAAAATGGGTCAAATACTCCCACTTAATATGGTCCCCACGCACAACTCTGCCATTTGTCAACCGATTCCTTAAATTCTTTTTTGGTTCGCAATCGGTGGAGAAATTGCTCTCCCCCATTACTTAACCCTGTCATTTGTCATCCGATTTTCAAACCTCTTTTTTTGTTTGAAAGGTTTTGCTTGCAGTTTGATCTCATTATTATTATTATTATTATTATTATTATTATTATTATTATTATTATTATTATTATTATTATTATTGTTATTATTATTATTATTTTTTTGTTTGAAAAAGCGGTATAGGGGGAATGTGGGAAGTTTAATCCCCACGCATAGCTCTGTCATTTGTTAACCAATTTTTGAAATAATTTTTTTCGTTTGAAATGGTTTCCTTGCGGGTTAGTCCCATATTTTTTTTTCAAAAATCGGTGGGTAAATTCGCCCTACCCTTATGCTTAAGTCTGTCATTTGTGAACCGATTTTCAAAATTCTTTTTTGTTTAAAAGGGTTTGCCTGAAGTTTAGTACCACAATATTTTCTCGAACATCGATGGGAAAATTTGCACCTCCCATGATTAACGCTGTCATATGTGGACTGATTTTCAAAATTCTTTTTTTGTTTGCAAGGGTTTGCCTGCAGTTTTATTCTGTTATAATATTTCCAAAATCGATGGGGAAATCTGCTTCCTCCATGCTTAACTCTGTCATTTGTCAACCGATTTTCAAAATTCTTTTTTTTGTTTGAAAGGGTTTGCTTGAAGTTTGGTCCCGTAGAAGTGGAAATTGGGGCGGAAAAAGTGGTAGATCGATATATTAATTATCGCATAACTCCGCAATTTCTTGACCTATTTCAAAATTCTTTATTTGAAAGGACATGAAAGGTTTGGTACTATAAAAAATTGCGGACGAACACACAATTAGTAGAATGAGTAGAATGACACACTATTTGATCCAACGAAAAATTGCGTCCGTTTTGTAACCTGGTCAATGCGATCTTTTTATTGAAGTCGGTTTTTTTGGCAGAGTTATTTCGTCCATATTGCTAGACTAGATAGACGATAAATAACGCATTAAGAGCTTGTCCTCAATATGTTTAAAGCTGGTGTATCGCCGGGTCGAAAAAAGCTAGTTTTGTTTATAAACTTTGTTTTCAATAACTTCACTAAGTTTTATACCTCCACTGCATAACTAATTTTTATAGCCACACTTCACGATATAATTCTGTTGGTGAGTGGCTATTAATAAATATAGTTGGTTGGTAGCTGGTTGTTAAAGATGGCTGTAATGATGGTGGTGGCGGTCGCTTGCTCTAATGGTTTTCAGGTTGGCTGAGGTGTTGTTTGTTTGGAATTCCAAACGCTAGAACAAGTGTCAATAGCAAAAAGCAAATAAAGATTACATGACGAATAGTCATAAAAATACGACCATTTATATGGCAGTCTGAAATGCAATTACTTTACTATTTACTCGTAACACAAACAAATTACAATCAGTTTTTGAGCACCTACTTGTTGGTATGTTGTGCATTTAATATTTTAACTCATGGCTAATTTCATTTATGAAAACAACTTGACATACAGTTCTTAGTTTTGAGTTTTATTCAGCTGTTATTAAGTTATAAATTAAAATAGCTCTTTTAAACAGACATAACTGAGTGGCAATACACTAAATTATGGCCTAACACGTTTTATTTAATATTCTTAAATTATTTAGACAAATAATAATGATTGATAACTGAACGCTCTTAATAATGTGGTTTAATTAAAAGAAATGACTTATTCATTAGAAGTTAAATTATTTGATTATGAAACAAAAAATTACAATAAGTCACGTTAGATGTTTGAAATAAAAAAACATGTAGGTTATTTAAATTTTATATAGAAATTTGTATTAGCAAAACTTATTTCCGTGCTAGCCAATTTTATTTCTCAAAAATACTTAGAAGTGGAGAAACTGTGATATCCCCTCCTTCTTCTCGTGACAAAATATCTACTATTTTTTTCTATTCCGCTTCTAGAAAATTTTTTTAAAGACTTATATAGAGTCCTTTGCTGGCCCAAATGGACTAGCTCCTGGTCTATAAATACTTAAAATGAATAAGATCTTACAACAAAAACACAACACTGTTTCTAAGCCTGCCCAATAATTTCAGCGATATCCTAAAAGTTTTTGCCTAAAAATTAAAAATTTCATAAAACATACTGAAAAGTTCTTTCAATAAATTGTGAATAAAACCAAAAGTTGTGCACCAATTTCAACGAGAAAGGGTTAATTTTCTTTGGAATGTATTAATCTACATGATACTTGATAAACAATGGGATCGTTGGCGTATTTTAATTTTTTATAAATTTTAAAAAACAAAAATTTTAAAATTTTAAAATTTTTTATACCATTCATTACCATTTTTAATTTACAGGATAAAACTCTTACGATATCTCTGAAAGTATGTAATAGGCAGATGTGAAAACAGTGTTTGCTCGGCTTAAAGATAATTTTGTTGCCGAATTTGGTTCTTCTTTTCTACTAAATATAGTAAACATTTCTCCAGTTATGCTAATATATGTCGTACAAGTGCCTTAATTTTTCACATACAATATGTAATTTAAATTCAAACATATATTTTGTTAATATAACAAATTGAGTTGTTGATACGACAAAAACCGACATTTTTTCAACAATCTGAACTAATCAAATTTTTTGTTATGTATTGTGAAAAAAATTAACAATCACCATTGTTGATAAAACAAATGAATGCACACAAATGAATGCTCTGTAGCTGAGAGATAAAAATGTTAGTCTATTAGCCCAGAGGTAGCCGGTTCGATTCCGCCCAAAACCTCCGAAAATAGCGTTACGAAATATGTGAATAAGCCCACAGTAAAGCGTGCAATCACACCAAATGCCCATACACCACCAAACCACTGGCGCCAACACATGATTGCGCGTGCATACTGGTGTAGTATATGGGGCCCTTAACTTACACAATTCGAAAAAAAGCACAAGAGTGATTATATCCCTACGGTAAATGGAACTGACACAAAACAAGTTACGTGACCGATCCCTAGGTGATGGGAACCAGTCCGAGTTCTAACACTTCCTATGAAGCGGACCAGCCACTTTTACATGAGGATGGCCTTGGATAGGGTTAATTGATACTTTGTATGCACCTTGTAACTTGTCACTGAACTATCTTATGGAGTCCGAGTCGGTGTACAATAATATAGATTATATATAAATATTATTCCAAAATTCAGCTGTAATTATCGATTAATTTATTTTTTTATTGTTACAAATCCAAGCAGAAATTGTATTTTATTTTTAAGCGGTGTCTTTGATAGGAGTTGAACCGACAATCTCCGGCATGAGAGGCTAGTACACTAGCCACATATCTGAATATAGTTACGGAACAGGTTCCTGAGTGGCACGGCAGTCTCATTGAAGGGCGTCAATTAATATTATATAGATCATTGTAGGTAGATTCTGGTGTAGTATTTTTTAAATGTACCTATAAGCTTACGCTTTTTTGATTTCATACGATGATATGTACTATTTATTTAAACTAGTTGAAAGCAAATTTTTTGATATTTTCAGTAACAATGAAATTAAAATTAGATTGTTTTGTACAGTGTAATGAAAAACTCAAAAAAATTATTTTTAAGTTTTTTATTTCTTCTATGATATCCTGGAAAATATGTTGTGCATGCAGCATAATAATATTAAGAACTTTAATTATTTAAATAATAAAATGTGAATTAAACAATTTCTGCAATAATACAATAATAGAAATTACTAACTTAATGAAATAATAAAAATACAAACCGGAAAAAATATAATGTTTCGTAAGTAGAAAAACAAAAACATACGTTTCAAAACATCTGAAATTTTATTACAACTTTATTGTTCAGCACACAAATTCCTCAAAATATGTACGTAAACGTATTAAATAAAACATGAACAGAATATAATGCAAGCAGCATTTTAAATTGAAAAATGCTCGCAGTAAATTAATAATAAAAACATACTGGTCAACAAATCGTCAAGCGGACAAGCGAGCATTTATAGGGTAAATTTTTAAGGCGTTTGAGTTTTTTGAAGATAACAAATCATTGATAAATTTTCAGTATAACATTTGCAGCCAGCCTGTCTACATAAATGTCTATAGTACTATTTTCTGATCTAAGATTTTCAAGCATTTTTGCAGCCGCGGTTGTGGTCTTCAAGGTCAAGGTCTTCAGAGAAATCCCCGCTCCAGTACCAGCAGCCGAAACTGTATTATGTTGAGTTATATAATTTCGCTTCCAGTCGTCGCTATTCCGGATCTCGACTGAAAAAGGTTTATCGAAGCTCTTTACTATAGCCCATTTGTCTCGCTCTCACTTGAGCTCGTACTTGTCGTAGAATGATGTCATGTCCAGTATGGTCATGGTTTAACTCGCCTGACTTTCTGTTTCTAAGGCCAGACCCTGGACATATGTATTTAATTTAAACATCAAGGGGAGTTGAGTGAAGCAATGTCTCTAGACTGAAATGAGGAGTTGAAATTCTTGCACCAGTAGCTGCGAGACATATTATCCGTTGCACCTTGCCTAGCCTAGTTAGATTTGTACTCTTGTCCACTGCCCTTCCCCAGACAAGCGATCGATACGTGGGAATGGGTCGGAGCACTGCCGCATGCATACCTTCAATGTAGGATATACGATGTAAGTCTGCTTATTTTCCTCCGCATTACGTTTCTACGAGATCTTTGAGTCCAGGATTCTGCTGAGGTATTTAGTCTTTTTTGAGGGTTCCAAAGTGGCCTGAATTCCGGAATTAGTTTCCTTCTTACCAGACCTCCTGACTGCGGAATGCCTCTTGTCACAATTTTTCTCATTGTACTTGTAGCATGACTGGGACTTATGGTCTTATATTTGAGAACATTCCTTATGCTGTCTGCGGTTATATGGTTCATCAAAATTCCAGAAAGGGCACCGATTACACTAGTCCACAAAAAAATGCACCTCAAAAATGAGATGTTTTTTAAGGTAAATTGGGGCTGCTGAACACGAATATGGCATTCATTTATTTTTCTTAAGAACCGTTTTTGAGACATTCGCGAAAAACTAGTTTTTTTGCAGTTTGTAAAGATATTTCCAAAAATCTTGAGTACTATTTTCTTGAATTAAGCAAGTATGGCATTGTTACATAGATGTGTTTTTCCTCTTTCAGTTCATATTTACACTGTGTTGATCAGATAAAAATTCACTGAATTACAAGCCTTTATATTTGAAAAAAAATTTTTATTTTTTGCGCTTTTTTTCAAAATTCACCATTTTGAAATGCTTCATTAAAGCAAACAAAAAATTTAAAATTTTTGTTTCGACCCATATCTTAAATAAAGTTTTGTTTCCAACGTACAGAAAGTAAAATTGTTAGCATCGGGCAAAGAGTTAGAAAGTTACAATAGATTTAGTGAAAACATCCGAATTGAATTTTAATAAAAAAAAATTTTGTATGGAATATAAGTATAAGAAAAATGGCAGTGGGGCAAAATTAAATATTTTGGAAATATATCAACCATTTCTAACTCTTTAGTCTGATCAGTATAAAATATTACATGAAGATATCAGAGAAGTGTTCTTATTTAATTAAGGAAGATGAGCTTCCCATATATTTCAGGTTCAGAGGTATGAAGTGCAAAGTAGTGCACTTCGGTCACGTAAAATTTTTCAACGCTTGTCATTTCTCTGTTTCTCACTCGATTCCAAAAATTTTTTGTGTCCTTATATACTTCGTAAAGTTCTAAAAAAATCTTTGGTTAAACAAATATTTTGTATAGTTAGTGATGTATACCAATTTTAATATTAAAATATTTAAATTTTTCAAATCATTGGTCCAGTATTTTTAAGATATCAGATCCAAATAACAACCGATTGTCACAATTGTTTTTTGTTAGTTACATGACAAAATTTCGAATAGTTAAAAAAAAGTTGATGGAAGTATTCTTTCAGAGTTGGAAAATATAACATTTTTAATTTGAAAATTGAAATATTTTGAATTTATGATAATTTTGGCCAAAAAAAGCACCATAACTGTTTTCTCTATAAACTTGTTTTCTTAAGGATCAAATAATTATTATATACATATCTAAAAGGTATCTTCACAGACATGATGTTAGAAAAACAAATTAATCGAATTTACAATTTTTGGTGGGCATGCACCCTTTTGAAATCGACCTATTTTTGAGATTTGTTGGAACTTTCTTAGGAATTCTAATGATTGTCAGAAACAAATCATAGTTTTCACATAAATTCTTATATAACTGCATTTCATTGGAAAATATCAATAATGAACGATTTTATAGCATTAAGAAAAAAAATTGAATATGTACAAAACACCACATAGCATAATTTTTCCACGTGTTTTGCCGTAAATCTTTTATAAAAATTTTAATTATAAAAATCTGAATACAGTATTGAAAACTACACATAATTTTGGTAACTTTGATATGCGATATGTCGACCTTTTTTTCAAACGAGTAAAAGTAATGGAATGGAAGCAAAAACTCGTACTGACCTGAGGACCAACGAATGAAAATTTAAATTTTGATGTGTTCACTAAAGATGTTGTAACTTTCTCATATTTGGTCCGATATAACTAATTTTACGCTTCCTATAATTGGAACAAAATTTTCTTCAAGATGTTTGTCTAAAATAAATTTTAAAAATTTTATTTTGCCTTACTTTATCGACCTAAAATAGTAAATTTTCAAAAAACGTGCAAAAAATAAAGTTTTTTCAAATCTAAAGACCTGTAACTCATTGAATTTTGATCCGATCAACAGATTTTGAATATGGGCTGAAAGGAAAAAAAACATATCTATGCAACAATGCCAAATTTGCTCAATTCAAGTAAACAGTACTCAAGATTTTTGGATATAGCTTTATAAACTGCACAAAAAAAACACGTTTTTCGCGAATATTTCGAAAACGGTTCTTAAGAAAAATAAATGAATATCATATTCAATTATTTTTTCTTGTATGGCCAATGTAAATTTGTATTTTGTATATTTTGAAATGAGCTAATAAGTCCTAAAGATTCATAATGCAAATAAAACAAATTATTTTATTTCATTTTTCCCGACGTTTCGTCAATTATTTGTTGACTTTATCAAGGGATGGGAAATAATATTATTTTAATTTTCATTAATTATTGTTAAAAACCCGATTTTGGTGAATTTTGTATAATAAATATTTCAAACTAATCATTTTTTTACAAAAAAAAAAGTAAATAAACAAAGAACTCAACTTAAAAAACTATATCACAGGTTTACTTTATTGACACTTTGTATTCGTATTCAGTGACCACAAATTACCTTAGAAAACATTTCATTTTTGAGGTGATCGCAAAAAGCTGAAAGTTTGTGAACTAGTATTATCGACGATATCTTCAAGTTAATAAATGCCCCTTTTATATCCAGAAAGGACGTATTCCTTCTTGTCAAGGGTATCCTCTATGATGCCTAGGTGTGCTGTGCCTTCGCAAATGTGTTCTTCCGAAAAAGTCCAAGGGCGTGTATAGCAACCAGTCTTCGATGACATGCTCATTGGTCTATAATCCCTCGCGGTACCGTGGTTTATGTATCTTGATTTTGAAATAAATACCACGATCTCCTCTTCACTCAGTGAAAATGTACACAGATTCTAGGCTTCTATTATAAATAGTTATGAATCATGGCAGAAATAGCTTTAGGGATTCCTGCAGGCACTAAAGTAGGGAAAATACTATCTAGCCTGAAGGGTTTCAAAGAAGTCATAGCCCTTTTTATTTTAGCTGGGGACTGCCAAAACCAGTCGTCCATTTGGCCCATCTTTGAAGTCCGGGCAGTGAATTTTCGTGAATAGTTCAATGGTATCTATGCTGTTTTCTATAAAGGCCCTATGCGGATTCATTAGACATCCTGTCAGATTCTTTGAAGAGTAGCTTCCTCAGACGTGATGCTTCGGAGGAACTTTTCACGCCATCGCAAAAACGTTGGCACGATTCCCTTCTCACCATTCTGGTTTTCTCTCTTTATATCGACTGTCTATCGTCTTTCGTTCTATAAAATAGTCTTCGGTATTCTGTTCGTAGCTGCGAAAGTCTTGGAGTCCACCATGGTTGGCAGACTTTTCTTGTTTGTCCCACCTGGGATTTTAAGACATGTATTCTATTCACTGAGCCATTTTCTTTTACAGTGTGTAACATAAAAATAAATTCTGAATACGGATATTGCACACTTTTTGCCGTCACGGCTGTTGTTCTAATATTTTTCATGAGCATGAACAAGTTTTGCCGGTAGTTATCACAATATAAGCGCCCTATATCGTGCTTCGATTTTTTAAATAGTCGGCCACTCTGCCCATAGCACCCTAAGTCGTGAAGTCCACCATGGTTGGAGGCCTTTCTTTGTTTGTCCCACGTGGAATTTTAAGATAAGTACTCTACTCACTGTGCAATTTTCTTTCTTTCTGTTATATTATGTAATAGAGAAGTTCGCTCAAAAATCTTCAAAAAACGTACTTATTACATTTTTTTATTAAATGGATGAGTATGGATATCGCACACTTTATGCCGTCACGTCTGTTAAGCCCCATTCATACGATGACAGTAACTATTGTGATAGTACTGTCATGTCAGTTCATTTCTATGAGAAATTGGTACAGTTATTGTTACTGTCGCACTATCACGCTCAATTTGATATTGAGACTTTGCTGTTGTGACAGGAACTGTCGATATTACTGTCATATTGTGAATGAGGCTTTATTGTCATATTTTACATGAGCATGAAGTGTTACCGATATGCAGTTCTCACAATATATGCACTGTCTATCGTGATTTGCTTTTTTAAATAGTCTTCGCCATTCTGTTCGTAGCTGCATAAGTCTTGCATACCACCCTGATTGGTAGTCTTTCGTTGTTAGTACCTGGGATTTTAAGAGAAGTACTTTACTCACTACACTAAAAGAATTTTGCTTCATAAAATCAATGAAACAATTTCATTAGATTTTTTTCATTAATCTAATGACAATTTCACAAATCGAATGAAAATTTCACGAATATGGTGAAACAATTTTACTAGGTTTTTGCAATCATCCAATAACAGAAATCAAAAAAGCTTAAAGAAAAACGTTGAACATGATAAAGAAACATAGTGAAGTTCCAAATATTTATTCCGATAATAGTTTATACTAGTCACGAAATAGTGACTCATCTGTTAATTGGTAAAAACAGTAAATAGTATTTTGGCTGGTTGGTTATTGCTGTCTTCGCTGGCAGTATCGTCTAGGTGGAAAAGAACTCTGATGAGAAGACTGTGTTGGTCTCGAAACATCTGATGTCAGTTCAACCATTCGTACAGCCAAAATTTTCTTTGAATGTCCAATTATTACATGCTTTAGTATTTCTTTATAAAATAAAAATAATTTAATCACAAGATTTAATTGAAAACGAACTAAACCAAACACTACTTTTTATTTTTTTTAAAGACAAGCAACACTTCCAGGCAATTAATACCTACTAGCTAATTAATGAAGGTGCTACCTTCATTGGGAAAGAGATAGTGTAAAGAGAACAGGTGTTGAAGTGAAAGAGAAAGCTTTTTTTTGTAGAGCAGTATTGAAGTGCCTCTGGTGTCAAGTAGGGACATTAATTTGTTTCAGCTTTGTAATAATGTTATAAGTAATAATGTTATTAGTTCTCTTACTTCGCCGACAGTTCTGCTACATTACCGACGAAGGATGGTGCTGCGATGCGCCTGAGTATATGTCAGTTGAGCTAAGTTGATCAGTGCTGCGCCTTCATCCATTTAACAGTCAAAGAACAATTAACATAAAATTTATGACGCTGATGGCTTGTCTAAAACTAGTCTCGAGACCAAGAACCTTAGATCTGTAGTCAACGTGCTAACCACTTCAGCCAACAGCACCTGTCATAAGCGAGTACCAGTCTTTAAAATTTCAATTTGTACAAAAACAAAAAAAAAAAACAAAAAATTGGAATAAAAAATTCAAGTAAAAAGTTCGATTTTTTTTGGAAGTTGTCAACAGTGCTTGTGTGCTAAATGCAAGTCAAACAAAAATTAATTGCTAATGTAAAACACATTTATTCAAAATAAATTTTATTGCAAGCAAATGTTTGTTGGAAGATTTCTTGATAATATTTTTTTCTGTGTAAGGCCTTAATTTCTGCCTGGTAATCTGGCATTTCAGACCTTTTGATGCCTGCCGCAATTAACAAAGAAAGCAACATTATAGAGAAAACCCAAACAGCAGAAAGATCACCCTAAATAATCGAGCGGGAAGTTGAATAGAAACAAAAACATAAAACAAAATACGTTGGGGTGACTTGAAAAATGCAAAAAAAGCAAAACAAAACAACAACTGTTTACGATCAATTGTATCAAAATTAGAGGAAGAGTTGTATGTAGTTTATCGTAAAAGCTTTTTTTTTGCAAAGCTTTTTCGAGAGAGCAATACAGGTAGAAATAATCAACACAATGACTTAATATTTGTTTAAATAAAAAACAAACATAAAATAAATTTAAACATTTGCGCACGCTCACTTTTTTGTTCAGCTAATAAAGTTTTTCTACTATTGTTGTTGTTTTATAATTGAACATGAAAACAACAAACAAATTGTAAAGATTATGACAAAATCGAACTAAACGACGAGTAAAGTGCAAAGAGATCGATTTAGTTAACTCCTGACAATTGTAAACGACGGACGTGTTTCGGTAAATAAACGAGGTTTAGTTAAACGCTTATTACCAAATCATATATTATTATTTTTTGATGATGGAGTTTTTTTTAAACCGTAAAATAAAATTATAACCACACTTAAAGCCTTTGTAGCAAAACAAAAAAATGAAAAAAGTTTAATAATTTCTGTTACGGTGTCTACAAAAATTGTACAATTTTCAACGTTTTTATAAAATTCGTTTCATTTATCCGCCTGATTAGTGTTGATCCATCTTTAAACTTTTAAAACGGTAATAACGGTTTCAAAATTAAGAAATTTTTACTTTATTTTGTATATTTCTTAATTTTTCTTAAGTTTTAAGCCATGAGATTTTATTAATTGTTGAAATAAAAAATCCGATTAAACAAAGAAACTGGCAAAAGTCAAATCATCTGAGAAAAAAAAAAATATCAAGAGAAGAGAAGGAATTAAATTTTAAAATAAAAAAAAATTTGCACAAAACGTAAAAAACATATAAAAAGTGACGAAAGAATGTGAAACCAAAATTCGTGTGATTAATTAAAAATTCAAAATAATTATAATTTAACAGCA
The DNA here is from genome assembly GCA_956483635.1 of Panzeria rudis. NCBI lineage: Eukaryota > Metazoa > Arthropoda > Insecta > Diptera > Tachinidae > Panzeria > Panzeria rudis. The sequence continues at coordinate 29,810,741 of OY101449.1, read as the reverse complement.
TTAAATATTATTATATTTAAATGTGGGTGCTTTTCTTGTGGCTGTAAATGTAATACAAACAAATAAAAACTAAAATTAGTCATTGTAAATAAAGTCAATTTAATTAAAAATATGTATAATTTTTTTCGTGTTACTTGTGTTTGTTTTTTAATCCGAAGATCACGTTTGTGCTTAAGTGACCCAAAAAAGAAGAAAAAAAAAAATAAAATTCATGAAAATTAAAAAAATTACATTAATTAAAAGATTTTAAAATAGTATATCTAGATATAACCTTTTAATTCCTTAAAGAGTAAACAAAAGTTATAAGAAATTCTTGAAATGTTATTGTCACAGTCTTCAACATTTCATGTTTTTCTTTTATTCGTAATTGTTTGTTTCATCTATAAAGTTTAAATTGAAAAATTAAGAAATCGCCATTGCCAAATTTCAACACAATAGTAAAAGCGAGATTTTTTCTTGAAATTGGAAAATTTTTATCGCATAAATTGTCTATCGAAGACAATTAAAACATATTTTTTACTACCTTGAGAATAAATTACACAAGATTACAGCATATTTTAATCAGTTTGAAGTAGATTTGGGTATTGCGAAGGTGATTTGTGGGAATCACGCTTGATCGCTGATTAGGCATGACCGTTAGTGAGTATGTATATGTTTCATCAATCAACTCTAATGTACTCAGTTGCTCATAAGCATGAGTATTGGCTAGCTAGGTACTTTATAGGGGCGCAATGCCCGCCTCCAGACTTGATTTTTCCCGCCCGCAGAATTATAAATTTTTTTTGTTGGAAACATTTTTAAAAACTGCCTTATGTGTGGAAAGACATAAATATATTAGTATTCAAATCCCTTACATAGCGTCTTCACGAGCCATTGATTTGTCTTGACAAAAGTCAAAGTCGATACGAAAAAATAGCACTAACATTTTGCTGATCTTTTTATGTATGAAGTTTGACAAATGTTAGAACAAAATTATGTCGCGTGAAGACGGGGTGTTAAATAACGTAAATGTATTCCATTTACTTACAGAAATAACCAGAGCTTTTATAAAAATTAAATTTTCAATAATTGCTAAATATTTGTTTATTAAGTAAAAACCCTTAACAAAAACGTAAATAAATACGGCGGTCTTTTTTTATGCTGGGTCCAATTGAGCATAAAATTAGTTCAATTGCCCCATCAGTAACCTAATATATAGAAGTTTTAGATATTTAACAAGTTTCATATGATATCCAAGACTTTATATCGACACTTAATCGTAATCCACAAATCCTAAATTTTATTCTAAATGAAGTATGTATTTTTTTATTTTTAAATTATTCTTATTTTAACATGAAATATTTCTTTAATATTAAGTAAATACCGTTTACTAAGATTGCCCAATGAAAAGTTGCCAAAGCTAAATTCGCAATAAAGCAAAATTATCGCGGAGAGTCTTGGCCAATTTTAATTACGCAACCTGCTACCTGAAACAGAGAATTTTATATTTTATACATAAATACATAAGTATTTCGAATTTTATTTGCTTTTGAGTCCAACTGATTTTATTACCCAAAAGTCCGAAAGAATTAGACAAGATTGATATTTCAAGGAACAAGGAAAAATAAGCATCAACTAATTTTCTACACGAAGATGAACTGCGATCACATTCAACTGAGCCACATAATAAGTAGTGATAAACAGAGACACACTTGACCATTAATGATGGGAGTGTGAAGATTTCCAAAAACAACGATGTTCTGTTCTGCCGTGTTGGTTGAAAATTTTCTTTTGATCAACACATTCATAGAAAAAATTATTCAGAGATTTTATTGAATACGTGAATTCATTCGCCCCTGTACATGTCTGACTCGGCAGAAAATATTTAATTTAAATAATTCTGGCAAAAAAAACCGACTCAATACAAAGAGCCAAACATTGTATGACATTTCATATAAAATTTTTAAGAACTGGTCCATATATGGCGGAGTTATTCGATAATCAAAATTTTGAGGGGCGCGGCGGGGGCTACACATCGGCCCACCAATTTTCAAAAACAAATTATGGGACCAAACTGCAAACAAAGCCAAAATAACCTATCACAAAACGGGTCACGTGACTGGTTCCCAAGGATTAGCAACCGGTTCGAGTTCCGGATCTTTCTATGAAAGGGACCGGTAACTTTTACATGGCATTGTCATTGGAGGAGGTTAAGTGATATAATTAAGATACTCGGTGATAACTTCTAGACCTAAACTTAAGATACTTGTCCATAGGTTAAATTACTGTACTTTAAAGAAATATTTTTGATATGGAAAAAATTTTTGTTCTACTTTTTTTGTGCTATGATCTCTTTTCACCAGTCACGACTCAGAAACATTTTCTACCATTCCTATTTTCACCAGTAATAGGACAAGTACCAGTGTTGCCATATTTTTTTTCTCGAAAAGCTTCTAAAAGCAAAATAAAAATCTTATTTTTCCATCAAAAATCTTCTTTGAATTATAATTTATATTATTTAAAACACAACGCGAGAAATATATTAACATGATACTAACAACCACAAACTATTTATACTGAGGAACAAATCCATCACGTTCAGACACGGTTAGATTGTAAAATAAGAATTTAAGTACCCATTTTCCTTGATTTACACGATATACGCATAAATATGTTCGTTTAACTTGAATATTTTTTGAATTTTTCTAATGAAAAATCGAAGGCATAAATTCGAAGAGGTAGAACCATAGATAAATACGTAGATTTCCAACTCTCGGCCTGTCTATGCAAAATTGACAACTCTCTTACACGTATAGGTCTTGTGTATTCAACAAACTTGAGAGAGGCAATTTAACACACATCACAGAGCTTAATTTTTGCACTTGAAAACGCGGTAAAATGTATCTTTTTTGCACACACAAACACTTTTTTCATTTTATTTAATTTTTTTTATTTGTTTTTATATAAATTTTATGTTTCTTCTTGCTGTAATTTTAAATTATTTTTTTAATTTTTGTTGACATTTGTGTGTTGAAATTTATCGAAGTTTTCAACCCTTTTTTTCATTCAACAGTAAGTATTGTATTTTTGTTCCTATTTGGGATAAATATTTTTAGTACCAAATAAAAAAATTGCAAAAAAATGTTTAGCAAATCTATATTTTTTGAGCTGAAATGTATTAAAAATGATTCTAAATTCATATTTTCATTAATTAATGTAAAATTAATTGTATATAATAACTAAAAATTCATGTTTAAAACATATACATTTTGTAAAATACTTTTTGTAAAATTAAGTATGGTTTGGTGCTGTGGGGAAATTTTTATTTATACCAATACTTATAGAAAATGTTCTACTAATACATTCTTAGACTTAGGTTTTTTTGACAACCGACTTAGCTTTCTGACAACTATTTGCAACCAGTCGGGCTTCTATGTTATTCTATGGGTAGAACGCTCAAGGAATTTATTTTGTGATTAAGGGTCTAGTTTTCTATATCCCCAGTGATATGAACACCTCACTCGCACGCCCCATACTAAGGTGAACGCAGAATAAAAATAAGTAAATTTTGTAAAACACTACGACATTACGTTGGATTGCTACATTTATCACTTGAATTCCCAATACTCACATAGAACTATGAATTAATATCAATATTTTTCATTAAATATCAATATTATTTATTATATCATGATTATTTTTTGCAATTACAATTGCGAATTTTATTATTTACAGGTAAATTCTTTATTACATATAGCAATTTTTCGCTAGCTTGCAATTTTTTTGGCGTTTTTTCTGAACTTTTTATTTTTTAACGGGTTTGGCGATTTCTAATAAATTTTAGGGGAAGTTTCCGATTTTGCAACTTCTTGCGAATTTTTGCAAAGTTCGCGATAAAATCGACTTTTTGCATGTTTTCCGCTTCCCAACAGTTTTGCCGCTTTCTAAACAATCCAAGACTTTGTTATCATTCCGCTGTTAGGGAGTTTTTGCGACATTTCGCCATTTTCGATATTTTTGCCGAATTTTTTGCATTGCTTACAGTTCTACCGATTTTAAATCAATATTATGGGTTGTTCAAAATTTTCCAGCTTCTCGCGAATTTTCGCAAAGTTTGCGATGGCATGTTTACAGCTTCATAACAGTTTTGCCGATCGTTTAACAGTACTAGACTTTGTTATAATCCTGTTGTTAGTAATATTTTTTTGGAATGTTCGTTATTTTCGCCATTTTTACCGCATTTTTTGCATTTCTTACAGTCTTAGCGATGTTTAATCAATATTATGGTTTGTTTAAAATTTTGCGAATTGAGCGAATTTGAGCAAAGTTCTAAATAAAAGCGAGTTTTTGTATGTTTGCAGTTTTCTAACAGTTTTGCCGATTTTTAAACGATATTAGACTTTGTTATCATCCCGCTCTTAGTAAGTTTTTGCGAATTTTCGCGATTTTTACCGTTGTTTTGCATTTCTTACAGTTTTTCGATTTTTAATCAATATTAGTTATGGCTGGCTTAAAATTTTGCAACTTTTCTCGAAAAATTTAAACACAAACGCTTTAATAAAACTTGTGCTTGATTTGACATATAAAGTGGGTTATTTTTCACTGAAATGTTTTATAAAATTTGTTTTTCATATTTAATTTAAAAAAATAACGTAACATTCAGGTAATCAACACTAGCAATCACCTGCCATTGTAAAGTGTTTAGCAAAATAGCAATTCAACAAATTCTATGTGAAGTGAGGCGTAGGGATATAGAAAATAAGGCCCTAAATTACGCACGATTATTTGAGTATATGTAATAGCTTTCGAAAACATGCAGAGACTTTGTCTTCAAAGTGTTCTGTCTAGGTAAGATTTAACTTAGCTTATTTCTGAGAACCTGCTGAAATCTCATAACAAATTTCTTATGGAAAACAAATCACCTGAACCTAGATTTATTGCATGCCTTTAGTTCAATTTTTATATGAAAGAACGCTTAACTCCTGCTACAGTTGCTGTCGCTGCTGAATTAGTAAACAATTCGACATATTCAGTATAGTAAGAATTTAAATTACATACATAAATATTGTGAAAAGATGTGCAACTGCTCTGAATGTACCAGCAATATGAGACATTCAAAACAATCTAATGCAGTACTAGACGAATAGAGAACTCTAACCTCTCACAAATTGCCAGGTTGCCGGCGAATGATCTAAAGGCTTTCTTTGAAAAAGAACTGAACTTAATTGTACATCTTGTATATTTTGATTTATTAAAACACTTATATGTATGTCGATATAATATACAACTTCTGATACTTGTAACTACATATATCGCAAAAATTGAGGAATGGATTTATTATCACAGTGCTCTTCTAAAATTAACTCCAATTAAGGCAGAAAAAACAAAAAGTTTATATATATAGAAATCTTTTTTGTAAGAGTAAATATCTTTTTATCTTTTTGACCCATTAAAAAACTTCAAAAATAAGATAAATCTTCACATATGGTAACACTGACAAGTATGTTCAATACAATTAATACAAAATCTCCCGCAGGGAATCCTCTATTTTTTATACTACATATTTGCAAGTTCTATGCATCTAAAATTTACTCTGCAGTTAGCTTTAAAAGTTAATTATTAAATCAAAATAGCAAATAAAATTAATGAAGTAAAAATTAAAGTTATATGCACTTAAAAAAGTCTCAAACCAATTCTCTTTTCATACTTGAATTACTCATGCCCAACCAAACATGTATTATTGCCGGATGCAATTCTAAAAATAAAAAAAGAACAACAAACACAAAACAATAACAAATAACAATTAAAATTTGATTTCTTTATTAGGCATTTCGCTAAAAAAATCAAACAAAGATTTCGAAACTCCGTGTAGAACGTGTAAAAAAATTTAAATTTTTCAAATTAAGAATAAAAGCAAACATTTTAAATTTCCATTCAATTGTATGCGAGTGTGTGGCAAAATGTGGGGTGAACTAAAGTGACGAAAGCATTGATGATAACTATTTTTGTTTGTGTTGTTGTCGCCATAGTGAAACGAAAAAACTTAACAGAAAAAAATATATTGGAGAGCTTCTCTGAGCTTTTGTTGTAAAAATTTACATATTATTGGTGGTTTCTTTTAAGCCCCTGTTTTTTTTTGCTTTCTGTACTTGTTTTTTGTTTTCTTGAATGCTTCTTTATTTAATCATATTTTTTTTAAATTCTGCTGTTGTTATTTTTTCCACTTGATTTTTTTGTGTTAATATTTTTTTGTATTTTTTATTTTTATTTTGTGTTTGGTATTTGGCAGGCTTTTTTGTTGCTTTATATTATGATTAACTCTGTTTTTTACCTGTATTTAAATAATGTTGTTTGTTGTGTGTCAACCTAAATTTTTAGACATAAAATTGTTTGTCTGTATAAGTTACTAGGTTTTTAAATGTTTTCGGAATTTTTTATTTCTTTCCTATTTTATATCTACATATCTTCATGGTAAAATTATTTTTGCAAATCGTTTTGGCCAAAAGTAAGTGGATGTAATTTGATGCTTAAAAGTTGTAGGGTGGATAGAAGTTTAAAATTACAAAATTTCAAAAAATCGAAGAATACATTTATTTCATTTCATTTTCATTTTCATTTTTATTCATCCAAAATAGAAAAAACCTAGCTTAATGGCCATAATCGGTTTCACTTATACTACTACAAAGATCTACATCAATTATCACTAAAGTGTAATATGTATGTAAAAAATAAAAAAAATAACGATATTATGTAATAAATAATTTGTAACAATATTAAAATCTATATAAGAAAAATAAATTTAAAGATATTAAGTATCGAATAAAATAGGATAACATTATAAATAATAAGAAATTAAAAATTCAACAGAATATTAAACAACTATAAGTTTACTAATATTGAGACCTGGGGCCCGTCTCTCAAAAACAAAAATTACAAATCCACAAGCAAAACACACACAAAACAACAATAAAATTTGTAAAAGTGTTGTTGTCTTGTGTGTATTCCACCCGTAGACCTGCAACCTCCATTCCTGAGAAACGGGCCCCTGATACTCAACATAGTGAAACACTACAAGGAAGAGCTACTCAGTCGTATCTCCTGAAATAGTTTCCTCTTGTAAGTGTTAACAGAACAGCTAAATGCCCTTAAAACAACCGGCAATTCGTTATAATCCCTTGCTACTCTTACGTAAAATGATCGCTCTAATAAGGTTGTTAGCCTAGGAATCCTCAATTGTCTATTTCTATGCGACCTACCAAACTCGAAGAACTCTGTTAGGTACAAAGGCAATTGTAATTTAATAACTTTGTAAAAGTGTAGTAGGTTCCTATACTTAAGAAAATCAGCAAAACACAATCCTAAGAATTTTCGCACATAAGGTGATACATGTTGTCGCAATCTAAGAGAATATAGATATCTAATAACTCTATTTAATGTTAATTTAACTTTTCTGAGCACATACCCATACGTTCCAGAATACACTTCTAAAGTATATAATAACAATGGCATTATCGTTGCATGTACAATCTGCTTCTTAATGTAAAAAGGCAATACTAAGTCCAAACTGTATAACCGGCGCAATATAAAGTTAACCTTCGATACTACCGAATTAATGTGACTTTCAAAATTCAACTTTACATCAATAATGAGGCCCAGGCATCTAATTTTTTCAACAAATTCAATGGAAACACCGTTCAACACAATAGTGTAATTATCACTTCTACTATCACCAAATAACATAGCCTTAGTCTTACAAGGATTAACCGAAAGTTCATTATCAGTCATCCATCCGTAAAGTAAACCAACAGTATAGTCTATCATATTCTGTAAAACATCGGGAAATTCCGAGTTACCCTTGAACAATAGTAGCATGTCATCTGCAAATGAAAATGGCTGACATATATTGTTGGATAAAATCCCAAACAAGTCGTTGACAAACACTATGAACAGCAAAGGTCCCAAAACAGACCCTTGTGGCACACCACTATATACAGGAAGCATATTTGAACTGAAGCCTTTACTGCTAACATACTGCTTTCTATCTGAAAGATAAGAAAAAACCAATCTACATGCCGACCTAGAAAACCAATAAAAACTAAACAATTTACTAACCAAAAGTGAGTGATTCACCTTATCAAAAGCTTTCGCCAGGTCCAAAGAAAGCAAAACACAAACACCATTTCCAGAAATACATCGCCTAATATTGTCAGTTAGACCAATCAACAATGAGGTAGTGCTCCTATTACTCCTAAATCCCGATTGACAGTCATGTAGCAAGCTATTCTCGTCGAAGTGTTTAATCATCTGTTTTTTAATAAGGTGTTCAACCATTTTTGACAAAATTGGCAATATAGATATTGGTCTAAAGTCATTAAGTACTCCATTATTCTTTTTAATAGGAATAATTTTAGCAACTTTCCATAACAATGGAAAACTAGATGTAATAAAAATGGTGTTAACTAAGCGTAATATGTAATTGCCACTACGAGGCATTAATAATCTAATAAATTTGAGCGTAAAACCATCATAGCCAACTGCCCTGGACTTAATTAAGTCAAAAGACTCAAGCATTCCTAATAAATCCACTGAACGAAAAGAAAAACCATTACGAGGTATACTAGTGAAATCAACTGTGTGTGCATTAAGCAAAGATTGATTAGACGAAAAAGCATCATTCAGCAGGTTGGGATCCGTACCTTCAAAATCATCAGTATTCCTCCCAACACCATTCTTGTTTAGTATGGACCAGATTTGCTTACTATCTTTGTTCTCAAAAAGTAAGCCATGTGCTTTTCTCTTAAACTTTCTCATAACAGATTTTACCCTATTTCTATAACGACAGAAAATTCTCCAGTTCTCAGGAGACCTATCATATAGGTAAGCTCCATAAGCAAGGTCTCTAAGTGACATTTGATGTTTAATTTCTGGAGCATTAACCCAGTTATCACCACGATTAGAAAAAACATGGCGCTTTAAAGGCACAACAGAATGAAGAAACTGCATATTCTCACTCAAAATTCTCAGCTGTTGATCAACGCAGTTTGTGTAGTACATATTATCCAACCAACAATCTGACAACTTGGTCTGAATAGATTCAATAGTAACTGCATTATAATCATAGTACTCATAATAACTCTCAACACTCGCAATGCCCTTAAAGATAGAAAAATAAAAGAGTGCCGCGTAATCCCCGGACAAAGAAACTGACCAGATTTAGTAACCATTTCAGATTCAGACACTAAAAAAAATCCAACAAAGAAGTAGAATTACATCGAACATCAAAATAAGTTGGCACAGAGTTGTGAACAAGAGAAAGTCCCATTCTATCACAGCTATTACGCACCGCCAGAGATTTATTAATGTTAAATAGGTTATTATTAAAATCACCGACAACAACAATATTTGAATATTGAACTATCAAGTCAGACACTTCACTCTCGAACGAAGCGAAGTCACCATGAGGTAAGTATACCACTCCAACCAATATTTTAATATCTCCAATATAAAGTTCAATAAACAAACACTCAACAATTCCATAATTGTTACCCACATACACCACCTTATGCTTAATTTCCTTCGAAACATAAAGAGCAACTCCACCACCCCTCATACATGAACGATCATTTCTGTGGCACACATAGCCTGGAATATCCACAACAGTAGTAGAAACAGTTTGCTTAAGCCAAGTTTCACTAACACCAAAAACATTTAGAAACTGGCCATCTAACAATTGCTTAATTTCACTAAACTTAGTAGAATCAGGTCTCAAATTAAAACTTGTACAATTTAAATGTCCTATATTAACATTTTGTTGCAGGTTACTAAAATGAGATCTAAGAAAACTGTTATCGCTAATAACTGGCCCTAAATTCTGAATAACATTCATAACAAAAAAATAAATATATGTATACAATAATCGTTATAAAAGCAAAACAAAAATAAATAGTAATTAAATATTAAAGTATAAATTAAATTAAATTATCCATCTAACACATACTACTAATTTTCAACTAGATAAAAAAAAAGAAGACAAGAATTAACATGTTAAAATAGCAGAGAAAAAATACACATAAGCCCATAACAAAAAATGATGTACAGGAGCAATTAGGTTTGATCATCCGTTAAAGACTCATCTCCATCAAATGGTGCACTTAACATCACAGAATCAGTTTCTAAGGCAGCACCATTGGAACCGCTAGGATACATATTATTTTCAGAATTCAATTCATTTGATACACAGCCATTATTCAAAATTTTCAAACATTGCTCAATATTTAAAACCTTTTGCGTATTGTTTGTAAAAGTCAGTTTTACTTTTGGGACATCATAATTAATGAATTTGTACTTAATAATCTTATTCTTTGAACGAAGGTCTTTACAAACCGCTATAAGCTTGGTCGCTGCCGATGTCAAATGATCAGAGATATGAACCTTAGATGTAATTTTACCACCTACTATATCTTTAAGCCATAGGAAACGCTTTTTTGAAAAGTTGACCATAATGCGATCACGCAACTGAACTGAGTTCAGCTTAACTAAAACTGCTCTTCCACTATGTATATAAGCACAATGTCCCAAATCACTTTGATTAATAGGTGAGCCACAAAGTGATGCAATCTTAAATATCGGAGTTTTGAGATCTTTAATATTTTTTGGTAGACCTCTTACTATTAGATTACTTCTATTAAGCCTCCTTTGCAGCACACAATTATGAGTCTCCAAATCATTCAAACGCTTTTGTATTTCTGCATATTTATGACTTTCTAGGTGAGTTGCCGTCGCATTTCTAAGCCTTTCAATCTTTTCATCCTGCTCAGCTCTAAACTTATCAAATAACTCAAGCATTTTGCGTTCAAAGGCTGCAATACTGGCATGCACTTGATTTTCAAAAATACGATTATGCTTCTCGAACTCAGTTTCAATGCCCGTGGTAATATTGTGAAGCTCCTGCTGTAAATCACCAGTAACAACTGGCAGGCTGGAAATCCGCTTTTCATTAGGTGCTGAGCTACAACAGTCACAAACATAGCAAAAAATTTTTTTGTTTTGACAAAACATTTTATGCTGTTCAGTTGTAACATTTACACAATTGATGTGAAAAAATTTTCCACAAAGAAAACAACCAACACTGCTTTGGGATTTGGTGACGTTTTTGCTGCAGATACATTGGAAAGTTTCCTTCTTCCTTGCTGGCATTATACTTATGTATATATGTATATATATATATATATATGTATGTATAAATATATATGTACAAAAACTTGGCGGCAAAATTATAAGCACTATGTATGTATCATGTACTTATTTATATGTACTATATACACAAAACAGCAACCACTCAAACAATAGCCTCTTTTTTTAATTTGCAAATCAATACAATTTTAATAAATTCCAATTCGGTAAAACCAACTCTGTTGCAAAATATAGTTCTTGTTACTCCTTCTTTTTATTTCAACTTTAAAACATTTAATTATTAATTTATTATGCTCAGCTAACAAAAATTGCTTTTATTCACACATGGAGATGCCAGATCTTTTTCATTATATAAAAAAAAACACGATTTAAGACTTCTAATCCAAAATTAAATATAAAAAAATCTTGCAATATTTTTTCTTTAAAAAACATTCAAAGACAAAAACTAAATAAAAAGAATTGTCCGATTTGGACCATTATTAAGAAAGTTGTGAGCGAAAATCTTTTGAACGTATTATCAAAAAAATCTCAAAATTTACCAGGAAGGCTCTTTTGAGGGAGGAGGGGTACTAAAAAATGTTACAAAATCAAATTCTGTTTCCCAAACCGTACTATTTGGCGTGTAATGCCCCATGTAGATTGTCCCTGCTATTTCCAACTACCAAATTCTCTTTTTAGATTTGTTCCTTGGTCCTCCATTGGTTACGACACGTCTAGTTGGAAATTGTTAAATTTCTCATATAAGATTGAAAACGCAAATAAAAAATATTTAAAAACAACCAATATGTGTTTTCACTCTTCTGAAAAGTACAGATTTTCACACTCTGTGGTTGGACATGGTAAGGACGATATATCTGTTTTTTTTTCACAAATAACGGGAACAAAATAAGTTATTTTGCATGCCTTTTTTTAGGCTAGTGTTCAGATGATAACAAAGTAAATCTGCATGTTTGCATAAACAAATCGTCCCAGCAAAGAGATTTTGTCGATTTCGGTAAAATATCTTTGCTCAGAGAGTCAGCACAAGATGGCGAAGTCGGCATGAAAACTTACTGAAAATCATATGAGCTGTTGATAGGAAGGTTGATATCTTTATCTCCCGAAATTCGAAGATTTTTGCTAAAATGTTCAAGAGAATTCTGAACAAATCCTGAAATATTTTCCAAAGAAATTCTTAAAGATATTCCGTCATATCTCCGTCACTCAATTAGTCTCCAAATGGGCGACAGTAAAACTATTTGTTAAGGCAACATGAAATATATATATAAAGTACTTACACACAGAAAATTTCACATTTTTCGGTAGTGATTTTGTTTTATAGGTGTTTCATGTTAATTCAACAAGATTTACAATAATCTGGAAAGAACATTTATCCGTTTGAATTAACTATATATCACGGTGATTTAATATTCCGGTACATTTAAATCAAAGTGAAGTTGATAGTGAAATAATACGAAAAGTCATGTTGAATCAAAGTTATTTCGAGTTGAAACAACGTGAATTTTATATTGAAAGAGCACAAAGAATCATGTTGAATCAAAGTTATTTCAAGTTGAAACAACGTGAATTTTTTACGTAAACAACATGAAGAATCATGTTGAATTAAAATTAAATCAAGCTGAAGCAACATGACTTAAGTGTAGCTATTAAATTAATCCCTCCTATTGTAAAAGGCGACGTCGACGTCACATCAACACGACAATAAATAATAATCACTTTTCTACTCATTGTCGATAACAATTGACTGCTATTGACAGTCTGTTACTATTTTCTGAAACTTATGAAATTAGTCCAGCATGTTAATATTAATTAATTGTTGTAGACAAAGAGTAGACAAGTGAAAATTTTTTGATGTCGTGTTGATGTGACGTCGACGTCGCATAATAATTTTACTTACATGATGTGTATTGGCATATGCATCAGAAAACTTTGTGCTAGAGTTGGCTGCCCCAGCCAAGATTTGAGCACCTGCCACTTGCATGATAGTCAACGCGCTAACCACTGCAGCCACAACAGCTTCAAACTTTACTTTAGCTATACACGAAATAAATACCATCATATGTAAAATGAATTTCATTTTAATTCAACACGATTTAAGTGATTATTTAACTTATAACTTATTTGCAATTAAAGTTACAGTCATGTTGTTTTAAAATGAAATGTAACGTTTATAACAAAGTTGCTAGAATAGTGAACATTTTTAAATCACAGAGATTTAAGGTTACATTAATAATTTTCTGTTTAAAATTAATATGACACAATGGTAATTTTAAGCCAGCAGCAGCAGTAAATTTTCTCTGGTTATTCGTTTTTTGTCGTCTACATAGCCGACACATGTTAGAATAAACAAGAACAAGTCACACAACTAAGCACAACAGTGAACTGTGGCAATGAGCGAAGCAAATAAACAATAACACTAGGCTTGTCAGACGGGCTTGAATGAGCTTGATTGTTAAGATATTTTAGGTGCTGGCAAGTTAAAAGCTCAAATGCAATTTGTCAAGCTGAAATGATATTCTTGACAGATAAAAATAAATAACTTCAAACATTTTCTGACAAAATATTTCATTTCATTTTAGTCAAGTATGTATACAATTACTAAAACTGTTTACAACTTACAACAATGTTCTTCTCCGGTCATCCCTCATAAATTCTTTAAATGCATTTATATTGACAGTACCCATTATTGTTTGTGAAACAATATGTAGCTCTTGTTATTTCTACATCTATTTTCATTGACCTCTTACAACTAGTCTTATAGTTCGAAAAAAGGCAACGAATGTAGGAAATGGTCAGGAACGGATACAAGGGAGGTTGAAGAAATGGGATATTTCGCCCAAAAAACGAAAAAATTTACAGCATTTCTATTGAGTTTCTAAAAGAAATCTTGACAAGTAGTGTGCTTCAGTTAAAAGCACAGCCGTCAAAAGCTCAAGCTGTATACGCCCCGGTAAATGGTAAAGTCAGAAAATAAAAAACGTGATTGATTATGGAGCTCATGTTTTGAGTTTCATATTATTTTAAATTTCTATGAGATATTTGGGTAGAAGTTCCCTAAAGATCTGCATTAGACCAAGTGAAATGCGCATAGGAACTTGCTAATGACCCTTAATAATCACCCTGCGGTAAATGTGGCTCCAATTGTTTTTAGCGTACTTGTCATATGACTGGTGAAACTGGGAATAGTACAAAATGCTCCTGAGTCGTGACAAAATCTAGATTAAAAATATTGGCAAAAAATACCCTCACTGTTCAAACAGGTATTTTCTAAATCATAAATATTTGATTAAAGTAAATTAACTAGAGAGATTTTTTTTTATTATTCAGGCATAAGTTCGATCAATTTAATTTTACAATTAAATCATTTTTATTGAGAAAGGGGCTTTCAAAGCATATAATAATTGAGAAAGAGCAGAGAACAATTTCTTCACTTTTGTAAGGGTGGAAAAGTTGGTCTTTGTTCTCTTTCAATTATTACATGCATTAAAAAATCTTTTCGCAATAAAAATGAGTTAATTGTAGAATTAAATAGAACGAACTTAAGCCTGAATAATAAAAAATTTCAACTAAAAGTTCGACTAAGAACCCATAATTTCAAATTAACTCATATTAAGGAAATCACCACAAGACAAGTAGCTTAAGTTTGCATCTAGAACCTGTCACTGAGTGTCTTAATTATGCCAATTGACCTCCTCCAATGACAACGCAATGTAATAGTTACCGGTCTTTTTCATATAAAGTTTCGGGACATGAACCAGTTTCTAGTCCTTCGGAAGCAGTAACGCCACATATCTTTTGACAAGTTCTTGTCCCTCTAGGGATGTTTTTATATTGTTTATGCTATGTTTGTAATATTTTTATTGACGCCCCTTTTCACAATGTATGATTAAGAGCTAACGTAGACTTTAACGGCAAATTTTGTATGGCGAAGTTTCCGCTAAAGTCCATGTTAATTCTTAATCGTGCATTGTGAAAAGGGCCGTTAGACTGTTAAGTAAAGTTCACATTATATAAAATATTTATGTAATGTGTCAAGTTCTCTTTTGAAAATCCAGCTGATTTTAATCGAATGTCAAGCTAAAGTCCTATTTGAATCTTGCAACCCTAAGCAACACACTTAAACGACAAATTATTTCTTGTAAATTTAATATGATTTTCAATCAAAATTGCATCATGTTGATTTTACATTACTTTTATCTGTGTGTAATTACTTTTAATTTCAATTACATATTAGCACTAGAGGCACGTACTACAAAATATGTTTGATAGTTTCCATGTAATATGGATAAAAATAAGCACAGTAAACCTTAAGACTTGAAGAACCAATGTTGCTCAAACATAGGTGAGAAATAAAAGCTCAAGTTATAGCTAAAGACAAGATCGAAGTAAAGCTAATGTCTAAGCCACAAAAGAGCTTAATCAAGTAAAAAGAGCCTAATGCAAATTGGTTCAAGATTAAATATTAACTGCTTGATTGGCGGCCTAGGGGTTAGCCTAGAGTATGAAGTCTGACGATGGCATCGTGGCTGATCCCGAAAATATCGATTTTCAGTTCAACCCTTACAAAAGTCAAGAAATTGGTCTATGTTTTTTTTCAACTGTTACAAGCTTTGAAAAATTATTTACATCAATAAAAAAGATTTAATTGTAAATAATAAAAATTTATATGAGATATTCTCAAAATGTATAAATTTATTTAAGATATTCTCAAGAATTTATATGTAAAAATATTTAATTGATTTGTTATGGTTAGCTAATCTATATGCCAGTATTTCGTTGGATACTAATGCCAACTCGTCAGTAAATCTTCAGAAAAATAAACAGACTCATATCGACTAAAAATTGTTTGTTGTGTTGTTTGTTTGTATAAGTTTTGTGTCAAAAAAACTATTATGCTTTTGTATTGTGAAATTTTAGCATTTTTTGAACAACTACTTTCTACTATGACTTAAATTCTTTGAGAAGCCATTCTAATTGATTTGAAAACAGTTCCCACTTTTCTTTTTCACATATTCTGTTTTTCATTTTATTTCACAGAACATATGTGAGATATTAACGAAAGAGTTGAACAACAAACCTGAAAAGCCTTTTTGCATTTGGGGCATTATTTTTGAAGCAGACAAGTACCCAAAAATTCTTTTTGCCGAAAACATTTTTTACCATGTTTATTTGTCGAGTTATGGAGTGCGAAAGTATTGCCGTTTTTGAAAATTTTTTTTTTCAATTATTATTTCGAACTAGAAAAAAATAAATAAAAAAAATTTAAATAAGTGATTCCTATGGGAAATCGTCTGACATTAAAAAAATGGATTAAACAAATAATCAAATGAAATAAAACTTTTACTAACTTTGATCTTATTAAATATTTTTATTTTTTTTATAAAAATTAGCTTAGGGTGTCCCCATTATATTGTAAAAGTTTGATAATGGGATCTGTGTAAGTTTAAAAGTTATGCTAATTTCCTTACATGAACCCCACTTTTTGGCCATGTTATAGAGAATCGGTATTAGATATCGTGTAAGCCTTACATTTAATAATAATAATTTCATGAAATATTTTATAAATAATTTCATGAAATATTTTATAATAATTTCATGAAATATTTTAACCCTGTAGTGCTTCGCTGAGTGGATCTTTTTTGGCTCTTTAAAAAGGCAAAAAAATCCCTTCGGTCACGATATAGCGGGCTAAAATATCTTACAAAACAATTTCTTGTAAAATTTTATAATAAGTTTTAGAAGACAATAAATTTCTAAACTCAACTGGAAAGCCAGATATCATTAAAAACTAATTGTGTATAAATACGAAATTAACCCTCAAGCACATTTTAAGGTTTTCTTGGTTTCTAACGTTCCAGTTGAGCTTAGAAATAAATTTATTGCCTTAATCCACTTTTAATAAAATTTTATGAGGAGTTTTTTTTATAGGATATTTGAGGCCGGTATTTCGCCGTCAAAGGAGAGTTGTTTTGCCCCTTTTTAAAAAAAGTGTCAAAAAAGAATATACACAGCAAAGCGCTAGACGGTTAAATTGTTTCATGAAATTATTTCTTGTGCAGTCTTCTATCGATCTCTAATCGACTTAAAGGTGGGGCTCATGTAATGAAATTTTCATAACTTTTAAACTTAAGGAGATCCCATTATCAAACTTTTATAGTATAATGAGGACACCTTAAGCCAATTTTGGTTAATAAATAAAAAAATAATAAATAAATAAAAAAGGTTGAAGTTAGAAAGATTTTAATTTCAATTGGTCATTTCCGGTTTTGATAATTAATTTTTCTTTAATTAAATATTTATTTTGAAAAGATAAGACGATTTCCTATAAGAATAAGTTATTTGAATTTTTTTTTGTTTCACATTTTTTTAGTTCAAAACAATAATTCAAACATTTTTTTTTCAAAAACGGCAACACTTTCGCACCTCAATTACTCGATAAATAAACAGAGCCACCTGACAAGTGGTGATAAACAAATAGACGTGAGCACTGACGATGGAAGTGTAGCGGCTTCCGAAAGTGGTGCTACTCTGTTCTGCTGTGTACGTTGAAAAATTAAGTTGATGTCAATTTTTCCCTTGTTCCTTGAAATATTAATCATGCCCAATTCTTTCTGAATATATCGTTATGAACCTTAGCCTATTAATAATCAATTTGGATTCACAAAGCAAATACGTTCGAAATAATCATATTATTAAGCAATTAGCTACTGGCTTGAGCTTTTCACATGTTTACATGTTCATATATACTCAAGTATAAAATCAAACCAAAAAAGTTTGTCTTGAGTAGACAAAAATCAGAAAAATGGGAAGAAAAATAAACCGATGGCACCGCTGGGAAAGTGCACTTTAATATCAACTTGAGAGTGATTTAATTCTCGTATTCAATTTTCACGAAAAAGTTGTATATATAAGAATTAAAATCATATTCAACAGAGCCACCTGACAAGTGGTGATAAACAAATACACGGGAGCACTGACGATGTAAGTGTAGCGGCTTCCGAAAGTGGTGCTACTCTGTTCTGCTGTGTACGTTGAAAAATTAAGTTGATGTCAATTTTTCCTTTGTTCCTTGAAATATTAATCATGCCCAATTCTTTCTGAATATAACGCTATGAACCTTGGCCTAATAATCAATTTGGATTCACATCGGACAACATTTTTTTTCTATACACACTTATACCTACCAGATCTATAATTGTGTCAAATATCAAGGAATTTCGGCAAAAAATTTTAGGTTGTCTGCTTTGAAAATAATGCCCGATTTTCAAAGATCTCTTTTAACTTTTGTTCGCCACTTAATATAGCGAGCAATGCGGGTGTTGATGGCTGGGTAGTTTACGCGTGTGACTACAAGCCATGAGGTCTTGAGCTCAAGACTAGCTTCAGGCAAGCCAACAACATTATGCATTTTTCGCATGTGCATTGGTGAGTTATTGTGTGCTGATTGTTGTTAGACTCCTTAAGTTCTTTAAGTGATGCAGGCATATAACTTATCAATTTGGCAGTACCGGCAGCGATTAATACTAACATATCGTAATGCACTTCATAGCATCCTCCTTCGTCGGTATTGCAGCAGACCCGTCGGCGAAGTAAAAGAACTAATAAAATGGCTATAGAGCAGAAACAACTCAAAGCCTCTACTTGACACCAGAGGTGCTTGCAACACTGCTCTACGAAAAACGCGCAATAGCAGGGTTGCAAATGAATTAAGCTTTCTATCTCTCTCCCACTTCACCACCTGTTCTTTATACACTACCCTTTTCCCAAAGAAGGTAACACACTAATTAATTAACTGGTAAGCATAAATTCCGTGATTGTGTTAATTCTCTTTTTAAAAAAAAATAACAAAATAACTCCGAACTATTGCCTAGGATTATTTCAATTCTTAAATATTTTAGTGCTTGCGCATAATATTCTCTGTCGTCACGAGTAAATGATTCCGTTGATCCGCCGATAAAAAAATCAAGGAAGAAAATATACATTATTTTATATAAAAAGCCGTATAAGAAGCCGTGGCACACGTATTAAACAAGGACAACGTGTATATCTAAATTTTTATCATATTATATAAATTTTTTGTGTCTTAAGGAAACAGAATCTAAAATTTTGTACACATTGATCAATTGCTTATGGGCATGTGGCCGTCTTGGTTGAATCCAAAGCAAATGCTTTCGAACTGCAATGTAAATAAGATTTATATTCCAACGTTCTCTGTTTCCAAAAAAAACACGATATTAAGAAAATTATAATTTTGATATGAGTATTCTTCTATTTCTGATTTATAGTTTATTTTTTTTTCTTATTTTTTTTAACATAATGTAAGAAATAAAAAAACTGTTTATTGTGTTAACATTTAATTAATTAAATGTAAAACAGGTTAAACATGAGAGATTTTCTTCATCCATGTAATTAATTCAAACAAATATTTGTACTGGTAATATGTTCCAAAGCCCACGTTTTAATCGCACGTATCATTATCACAGGAAAAAACACGTTTTGAAGTAATTTTTAACAATATATCTTAATGATGATTTGTTATTTTTTTAAATAGAAACTTGTCCTTCAACTCACGTGTATTTAAATAGAATAGTAGTGTCGTCAAGAGCAGTAGCAGTTTCTTTTAATTTTATATTCATAAGTTAGAAATATGTCATTGGATTATGTTGGAGGCTTTTTTTTTTGCATATTTTAATAAAATGCTATTATGAATCAAAAAAGTCTAATACAAACATAGTCGTATGCAAATTCAAAAATATATGTATTATTTAATTTTTCCATAGAAATTAAATGAATTTGTGTTGATTTTAAATTAATAATTTTTACTGAGTCTGCCCGTATGGTTTTTAAAATTGACAAAATATTTTTTTAATGTTTTGTTTGATATTGAATCTACCTTATTGAGCATAACAATAAGTACTCGTTTGAGACTTTACAACTAAAGTTATTTGCTCTCAATGGTTGGTAAAACCGGGCCCTTCTATAAAACCGGAGTCTGTTCGAGAGTTTGAAATCTTGTCTGATGTCGGTTAAGCAGTTTCTGGGCAACCTAAGTTTGATTGGTAGACCGAGGATTGCTAGAATCAATAATGTTTCCGCCTTATCCAGAGCTGAGAGATGTGCGAGGACATGTAAATGTTTACCACTAAACAATACTGGCTTAGAAAGTAATTAAAGTCTTATGCATCCTGTTCTCTGTAATGCACTTAGGACCAAATTTACAGTCATTAGTTAATTATTATTAAAGTAAAATGATAACTATTGTTTAACTAAAACTTCATATATACATTGTTAATATTTCACATCTTAAGGCGGCAATTTAAAAATTTTTAAACATTAAAGTTAATGGAGCGAATATATTTTTGTCGCTCCTAAAAGTATGCTATATGCATGTAATAATTTCCAAAACATGGTGTAATTAGTATGCATGTTCATTAAATACAACAAAAAACTAGATAATGCTTGTCAAAAAATACACGTGCTAGACGTTGCCTATGAACAAAACTACCAGAACAAAAAATAATCAGCTGATGTTATGCTGCCACCTGTACACTTATTGCACCATGTTCCAAAGCATCTAACCAATGGCATTTGACGGTTTAACTAATGATAAACAAAGAATTGTGAATAAAATATCATTGGCTTAACTATTGTCATTAGCTAACTAATGACTGTGACTTTGGGCCTTAATGGCACTAAGACCCTTGCGAGAGTTCACCCAAACGTGGTGGCTTGTACAGTAGTGTAAATAAATAGGCATACATACATTAATAAAATATGTACGTGCATCTTTCATGCAAAAAAAGTGAGCTGTACACTTTCGAATATTAATTATTTTTATAAGGCAACGCCGGAAAAAATTTTTTTTCGAACGTGCGCTCTACTTTTTAAATTTTTCGTTATATCTTCGGCACTTACAGTCGAATCTTAAAGCATGATATATTGATGTTTTTGTCTCTATGTTCGGCAACAAAATATATTTTTTCTGAATTGCCTTGGAAAAATACTTTACATTCGAAGGTGTACGGCGCACTTTTTTTCTAATGTACTTACATAGCTATGTATGTATTTCCATATATCCCAGTTGGCCACATCGTCTTACACGATATTGTCGTCGACGATTTGCGCATGATTTACGTACGATTAGATAATCTAATCGACAATTTAGAAGAAATCGTCATTCACGACGATCTGACCGACATCTCTTTGGATGTTGTCCTCTATTAAAGTTGTCTTCAGTAAAAAAGGATAATGAAAAGTCAGTTTGCTTTTCAGTGTTGAGTAGTGTTATTAAAATTGCTTAAACAACAACATACAAACATGCATATACTAAAATAACAGCGTAAGTTTGTTTTTTAAATATTAAAAAGTTTTGTAAACTTAGTTAAATAGTATTATATTGCAAAAAAAAATCATCAATCAATCATCGTTTGTAGCAAAAAAAAATGTATTGAGTGTTATCCATATTTTTTAATAAAAGTGAAATTTTTTAGTGAATACCTATGCAGCTTATGTTAAAATACATCGAATATTATATATGTGAGCTGTATTAAATTTAAAACAAAGTGTGTATTTTGAAAAAAATATTAAATTCGTATAAAAATGTATTGAGCGTTACGTAAAACAATTTTTTAAATATAATTTAGCTATAAATTTTAGGACGTTAACAAAAAGTTAACAGCAGCTGAAGGTTAGAAACGATATAAAGAAAATTTCTGGTTTTCTTTGAAAAAATTCAGCTTCTTTTGCACTATGGGTTGTTATCTTTTCGAAGAATTTATTAGGTGTGTGTTATTTTGCTACAAAAAAATTATTTGAAATTGACATAACTTTTGACGTTGTTAGTCGATTTTATTGAAATAAGTCTTATTTAAAAGAAAAGTTAGCCTACTTTTTGCTTATGTATAAATGTATGTAAAGAATTACTTTAGAATATATAAATTTTTTTAGTTTTCCATGTGAACCCATTTCAAAATTGAAAAAGTGGTCTTACACTAATTTTTGTGGTGTATTTTTCTCGCAAAAATTATTCCTGGAACATCCGAGAAAGCAAATGTAATGCTCAAGACTCAAAAATGTGAATAGAAATATATAATTTTTTTGAGGATCCATTGAAAGAGGCGAGAACTATAATATTAATCCTATCTTCTCATATATGTATATATTAGTTACATTGTCAAAAAAACACAAAATGGACATTTATAATTAGAATCAGCCACATTTGGTGGGCTGTGCGAGAATCAATAGTATTAACAAAAATTTTGATTTTGGTGTACATTGTAAATATTCGAAATTTTTGTAAAAATTAGGTGACTTCAATTCATTATGAATAAAATAAATATTTATCCAAGAGGGATTTATTTAAGAGGGTGCTGTTGGCTGAGCAGTTAGCGAGTTTCACTACAAACCCTGAGGTCTTGAGTTCAAGACTAGTTTCAGGCAAGCCAACAACTTCATGTATTTTTCTCATGTGCGTTGGTGTATTATTGTGTTGAGTGTTGTAAAACTGTTAAAGTGATGAAGGCATAGCACTGATCACTTTGGCAGTACCGGCAGCGATTAATGCACTTCACAGCACCCTCCTTCGTCGGTATTGTAGCACAACCATCGGCGAAGTAAAAGAACTAATAAAATGGCTATACAGCTTAAACAACTCATTGTCTCCACTTTACACCAGAGGGGCGTGCAACACTGCTCTACAAAAAACACGCAATTGCAGAGTTGTAAATGAATTAAACTTTCTATCACTCCTTACACATTAATTAAATAACTGGTAGGCATTCATTGCCTGATTGTGTTACTTCCCTTAAAAAAAACTAAATATATTTATCCATCGATTTTCATGTAATAAAGCTTATTTTATTTGAGGTATATGGCTTTAAGATCAATTAATAAAAATGGTAAGTTTTTGCCATTTCCGATTTTATATAAATTTCTATGAAATAAAAATTTTTGCATTTTCAATATTTCAACGTAACTTCCGACTTAATTTTCCAAGTTTGCACATAAAAATATATTTCACAAATCGCAACAATTAAACCAAATTTCCAATTCTTTTATAAACAAAAAAAAAATCTACCCATTTTGGTCTGATTAGAACAAAGAAGTGGCAGCCCTGGTCAGATCTCAACATCAATAATTAAAAAAAAACGGTAACAAATAAGTAGCCAAAAACTGAAATTTGACGTCTGTGTAATCATTGGCAACATAATAGATGACATTGTCGCTTATGTCTCTTACTGAGTCGTGCACGATTCTCGCCACATTCGGTCAAATATGTTATTGGCGAATTGTTCCGCCTGTCCCTCACGTCTCGTCGAGGATTTAACATTGTCGTGCACCCGTCATTAATGATGCCTTGAAGACGTGGCCAGCTGTGATACTATATGTTAATCAAAGAAATATTATTGTTTGCAACGAATGTGATTTAGATATGTATCTATGTTGATATGCTATGTGCACATAAATGCATATACATAGTATATGCATATACATAGTATATGCATTTATAAAAATTTATTAGGTTCTTTACATACATACATACATATGTATGTACATAAATTCGCCCCCAAATAATACCAAAGTTAACAAAGACACCTCAAATGTCGTTTGTACGTAATATAATCTGTACATTGATCGTTGGACTTGGCATAATAACAAAGAAATTCAAAAATTCAATGCAACAGCAGTAATAGCAATAGGAACAGCAACAATAAAAAGCTGCAGCAGCGAACACAATTACAAAAATACACACAAAACAAGTAGTGGAAGTAACAAAAATGCCAAACAACAAACCAACAAAAAGCACTACTAGCGTTCATACATAAAATATTCATGCTTAAAACAAGTAGACAACAGAAATAGTCATACAAAAAATACCGACAATATCAAGTAAGACAATATGATAAAAGCAAAAAACAACTTCAATATTACATCGTTAGTATTACGTTATATCACGTAATAAAACAACAACAATAATAATGTGGTGCATAAGAAGATACAAAAACCGACAACAACAGACGTAATATTAAAAGTAAAGCAAGAAAAACAAGCCAAAAGGAGGGTCATGCAACACACATACATGTGTATTTATATACATACGATACATATGTGCATAATAATTTACATGTGATCGACACAATATCATGAAGAGTTGAGAGAAATGCATCGAAAATTTTATGAAAAAAAAAATGCATGAGATGTACGAGTGTTATTTAAGGCCATGACTCACTATCCTACACAATTGTGCGATTTGCCATAAATGACATGTGTGCTAAAAAAGTATGGTAGTGTGGACAAAAAATTCAACTGTGTGACAGATTTTTTTTGACAAGTCGTGCGATTTGGAAACATTTATGAAAGTTTTCATAAAATGATAGTTTCCATACGATTATGTGTATATAAAAAACAAACAGATGTTTTTGCACCATTTTTAGGGTTCCGGTACACTAAAAGTGTAAAGGAACCCTATTGTTTTCGCTACGCTGTCCGTCTGTCTGTCCGTCTGTCTGTCTGTCTGTCACAGACTGTTTTCTCGGGGGCTGTAAGACCTGCGTATGTAAAACTTTGACTGCTACAACAACAAATATAAGACAGCTAAAAATTAAAGGGTGTTCTAAAGCGAGCAACGAAAAATGTTGAAATGCTAATGAAATATGCAGACACTTATATATAGACACTTTAAATTTTCAAAGTTAGTGCTAATTGGTACAGTCTGTAGAATAGACTACACCAATTAACATCGATATTTAAAACAATAAAAATTAAAAGGTATTTTATCAGTTAATGTAATTTTGACTATGTAATTTAGACAATTTGCTGTATCTTGGAAACCGTAAGAGGTAAAATCTTGAAATTAAAAAAAACATTTAAACTAAAAATATCAAAAATTAAAAAAATTTCAAAACGAAAAAAAAAAACGCTAAAATGAAAAAAAGCGCTTAAAGGAAAAAAGCACCAAAATTAAAAGAAATCGCCAAAACGCAAAATATCAACAAAACTAAAAAGATCGCCAAAAAACTAAAAAAAAAACGTCAAAAACCGAAAAAAGTCATCAAAACGAGAAAAGCACTACAACATAAAAAAAATCGCTAAAACTAAATATATCATCAAAAAACGAAAAAATCGCCAAAGATTAAAAAAAATCACCAATACGAAAAAAGCGCATAAACTAAAAAAGGGCCAAAACTAAAAAAAATCACTAAAACGAAAAAATGTGTCAAAAAATCGCTAAAAAAATCCCAAAAACCGAAAAAGGGCTAAACTGAAAAAAGCGCCAGAACTAATACTTCTTCAAAACTAAAAATAACGCAAAAAGTGAAAAAACGTTAATACAAAAAAAAAACAAAACCAAAAAAAAAACGCTAAACTAAAAAAATCGGCAAAAAACAAACAAAAATTTAAAAAAACCAAAAATCGCCAAAAAAAAGAAAAAAATCGCCAGAATGGAAAAAGAGTCATAACCAACCAAAAAATCACTTAAACCGAACAAATCACTAAAAACTGAAAAAATCTCCAAAGCCGAAAAAAGCGCCAAAACTGAAAAAATCGCCTCAACTAAAAATATCGTCATAAAATTAAAAAAAAACGATAAAAAAACGCCAAAATCAAAAATTTTGCCAAATCAAAAAAAAAAAAAAAAAAATCGGAAAAAACAAAAAAATTAAAAAAAAACGAAAAATAGCCAGAAAAAACGAAAAAGTCACGAAAATTAAAAAAGGGCCAAAACCGAAAAAATTGCCAAAAATAACGAAAATTACTTAAAAAAAATAAAATTAAACAAACAAGCACAAAAAAAAAACTGCCAAAATGAAAAAAGGGACGGAGCCCTTCGCATGCGACCCAAAATCGCACTTTACTTAATTTATTGTATGATATTGTGGCAGCAAAAGCGCCATTTTAAAGTCGGCCGAAATTTTCCCGTGAATGAATTGTGCGATCGTGTGGGATAGTGAATCAGGACTTTTAGAGATAGTATCGTGCGAAAAAATGTGCTTATATATGGTGACATTTATGTATGATGAGATCTGTATTTGGTCCATTGTTACAGTATCAGTTTAATGCCTGCAATATCTGATAGGTCACCAAGTTAAGAGATGCTATGAGACCGATGATCTGATATATGAAGTGTTCCAGATTTTCCTATTCAACTTCTAGACCAAGAGTTTGCGCTCAACAGGACAGCATCTTAATTGTCACAAACCCACTTACTTGGATCCGCTTTCTATTTTTTAAAAGTAGAGATAGCAGTACAATTGTCTAGAAATTTTGAAGTTAGTTTCTGTAAAGCTCCTACTGTGTGAATTTCTTGAAAATCCACGTCCATAATGCATTCTACATTTGAATATGCCATTCACTATAAGCCAATACCATTATACAAACGAGAGTTGGTTGGATTTTCATATCGTAGCTTCAGTAGTTCAATACTTTGACGTGGCCAAAATTGTTTTTATTCAACTGCAAAGCATAACTTAAATGTTGTTTTTTTAGAAATTGCTGTCGTCTCCTTCTCTGTCTAACCGACTAGTGATGAAAGTAGAAGAATATTAAAAAGTCAACTTTTAGAACCTACTGCTTCTACTGTCTATTACATAAAAACTTACATATATTTTGACAGAGCAGCCCACCGTTCAACGGAATATTTTTGGACCAAAGACCAATGATTCCTTTCGAACAAAAAAACGCTACAGTTGACTTTTTCATTTTTAATGTTATGTTGCGTATCCCCAGAAGTTCCATACCTACAGGGATGTCTATTACGACATCCTACTCACATCCTACTACTCACATATATTTCATTAGTCTTCACGATCGTGAATAGCTAAATACTCACGAATACATCTCTTCTGAAAACAGTCATATAAATGAACATTATAAGATTTATTAACAATCATATGCAAAAGTCAATAGCGTAAAATTTGGAAAAAAACACAAAGGAAAATATACATAAATCCCGGCATAAAGCCAGAAAAATATGTACACATTCAAAGTATTAGTGACCGGTACTGATGCAAATAAAATGAATAAAGTAAAACCAGTATAAATTACTTAAGCAACAAGTGAGAGTTTTGTTAATATAAATACCATGTAATCGAGGTACCCTACAATATTCAATACAAAAATCTTAAATTAAAAATAACAGAAAAAACCATTTCGCTGATTTCTTATGGCAGCTGAGTAGTATATAATCCTTTATCAATAATTTTTAAACATTAGCGCTTGTCAAGACAAACAGAAGGCCCATCAAAATGTTGTGCAAACAATATACTTACCTATAAAAACTACTTTTTTATAGACTGGTACACAAAGTTTGTTTAATAAATTATAAAAAATCCAGCTATCACATCACATATTTTTTTGCGGTCATTTTTATTTATTGTATCTTCAATAAAATGAAACTAATAATAAGTACTCAAATTTTGATTCTAAAATTATAATGTTTTATTCCAGCCAATGCCAGACAAAAATATTTGTTTCTGCGGTTGGTTCTTAGGTTGCCTTACGTCTCCTGTGTCCGGCTGAGAGCAAGAGTGTTCCTCCTTCTCAACCGAGTGGGGCTTCTAAAGTTAATGATGTTGCGGGCTAGTAACTCAAGTTTTTTTTACGTATCTTGTCGTATGTTTTGAAAACACAGTCTTAACCATCGGTACATCTAGATCTTTATGAGTTCCAGGGGGCGGATGTAATCATACGGAGTATTTTATTTTGTCGTCTTTGAATTTTAATAACTGGATACCGTAGGACCATATTGGTTTTAGTGCAGAGTTCCTTCCAATGAGCTAATTCATTTGAGGCGCTTTTAACTTCCCTTGGGTCATCTTTGTATGTGACTTCCATGCTAGACGAAGATCAAGATGAACACTGCGATATTTTACTTCAGTCTTTTGACATCTATCGGTTGCCCACGCATAGCTCTGTCATTTTTCAAACGATTTTTAAAATTACTTTTTGGTTTGAAATGGTTTGCTATCGGCTTACTGCCCAACCTAAATCAGAGCGTTGATCGTCGCGTAAGCAACAGAGTACGTATTTACAGTACATTTTACCACAAATAATTTACTCTGAATGCACTGTAAATACGTACCCTGTTGCGAAGCTCAACGCTCTGATTTAGGTTGTGCTGTTAGTCCCATAATTTTCTTTTCGTAAATCGGTGGGGAGACTCGCTCTCTCCCCAAAGGCTTAACTCTGTCATATGTGAACCGATTTTAAAATTATTTTTTTGTTTGAAAGGTTTTGCTTGCAGTTTGGTTTTGTATTTTTTTTTCCAAAAACGTTGAAGGCTGAAGGCAATGGGGAAATTCGTCCCCCACGCATAGCTCAGTCATTTATCAACTGATTTTGAAAATCTTTTTTAGCTTGAAAAGGTTTGCTTGCAGTTAGTTTCCATAATTTTTATTTTCAAAATCGGTGGGGACTATGCCCACCCCTCGCCATTCCTTAGCTCTGACATTTGTGAAACGATTTTCAAAATTGTTTTCTTTAAGGTTTCGCTTACAGTTTGGTACCACAATTTTCTTCGAAAAACGTGGGAGGGAAGTGGAGGGAATTTCGGTCCCCCACGCATAACTCTGTCATTTGTCAACCGAATTTTAAAACTCTTTTTGGTTTGAAAGGGTTAGATTGCAGTTAGGTTCCATAATTTCTTTCCAAAATCGGTGGGGACTATGCCACCCCCCCACCTATCTTATCTCTGTTGTTTGTAAACCAATTTTCAAAATTCTTTTTTTTTTTAAGGGTTTGCCAAAAGTTTTGTCCAATAATTTTTTTTCCAAAATCAATGGGTAAATTTGCTTCCTCCATGGTTAACGCTGTCATATGTAATCTGATTTTCAAAATTATTATTTTTTGTTTGAAAGGGTTTGCTTGAAGTTTTATCTAATAGAAGTGCAAATGAGGCGGAAAAATTGGTAGCACGATATATTGATTATCGCATAACTATGCCATTTCATGACCGATTTCAAATTTGAAAGGACATGAAAGATTTGGTACTATAAACAATTGCACACGCATATATAGAATTAGTAGAAGGATATACTATTTGACGCATAATTGCGTCCGTTTTGTAATCTGTTCAATGGGATCTTTGTATTGAAATCGGTGTTTTTGCATAGTTATTTCGTCCATATTGCTTGACCAGATAGACGATAAATAATACATTAAGTAAGCACTTCTCCTCAAAATGTTTAAAGCCAATACACAGCAGAATAGAGTAGCGCCACTTTCGGAAGCCGCTACACTTCCATCGTCAGTGCTCACGTGTATTTGCTTATCACGACTTGTAAGGAAAAAAAATTAAGTTGATGTGGATTTTTCCCTTGTTCCTTGGAATATTAATCATGCCAAATTCTTTCTGAATATAACGTTACGAGCCTTAGCCTAATAATCAATTCAGATTCACAAAGCAAATACGTTCGAAATAATCATATTAATAAACAATAGCTACTGGCTTGAGCTTTTCACATGTTTACATGTTCATATATACTTAAGTATAAAATCAAACCAAAAAAGTTTGTGTTGAGTAAAACAAAAATCAGAAAAATGGGAATGAAGAAAAATAAACCGATGGTAGCGCTGGGAAAGTGCACTTTAATATCAGCTTAAGAGTGATTTAATTCTCGTATTCAATTTTCACGAAAAAGTTGTATATATAAGAATTAAAATCACATTCAACAGAGCCACCTGACAAGTGGTGATAAGCAAATACACGTCAGCACTGACGATGGAAGTGTAGCGGTTTCCGAAAGTGGCGCTAATCTGTTCTGCTGTGTATGTTGAAAAATTAAGTTGTTGTTGATTTTTCCCTTGTTCCTTGGAATATTAATCATGCCGAATTCTTTCTGAATATAACGTTACGAACCTTAGCCTAATAATAAATCTAAAGATGCTTCAACTTGGACCATTTCACTGGACACACTCTTTAACACTCCAAAATCAATAACATCAGGTATTTTTTGGCGATCTATTGTCCATTAAGTTGGCTGATCACTTGAAACAACATTCAAACGCATTTTAGAAATAGTGTGATGAGACGAGATCCCCAGAACGTGTGCTTAGCGTTGTAGTCACCGGCGGCCAAAAGCGTGGGTCTAGTGAATTAAAAAAATATGCTCTATTGATTTTCTGTAATAGAATACTTGGGAGGGAAGTAAATAGATGAAATTACCAGGTTTTAATGAAGAGTTTCAATGCAGATGTTAGTCTTCAGAATGATTACCCATTAAGTAGTATTTCAATCGCGATTGTATTAGTATAGCCAAACCACAACAAGCTCTTCGGGGTCCTTTGTGTCGTAGAGTGTATATCCGTTGATTTTAAAAAAGCTTCTAGCCGTCTAATGCGTGTCAGAGATAAGCATAACAGTATTTTTTAGTGCATCAAACTGATTAGACAAATTTTAGTTTTGTTCAAAACGCGAAAATAAAGTTCCAATTTGTAAGTCTGTGTAATCATAGGAGGAAATTGAGAGCTATGATTATATTCTTATTTTTAACTTCGGTCTCTATGGAAAAATCTAAATCTTTTTAAATAAAGTTATGAGTTTAGTCGAACAGCTCTAAGACTGACATTATGCTAAGCGGTGAAGAACTCTAATGAGATTAGCGGGAGCTATCGAAACGTTAATTCAACCCTCCGCGGAGTCAAAATTTCTTTTGACTACATGCTTCGCATTTATCTCTAAATAAAAATTTAACTTAATTGAAAAATTAGATTAATGTACTGTTTCCACAATGCAAACAAGCACTGCTAGTCTAAAATTTATATGGAAATCAATAAAAAAACTGAGTACTTTTCATATACATTTTAGACAAGCAGTGCTTGTTTGCATTGTGGAAACAACACATAAAACCGAACTCAAGCCAAAAATAATTAAATCTTTTTATATAATTTTTTTCAAAGATTTATTAATAATTAACAAGCAGATTAATTCTTCTTTGAAATAAAACTAGTTTTAAGAAAATCTACCGATAAGGTTAAAACTTATGTCGATTTGAAATAATTATCGTATCAAAATGCGACATACTTAATACAATTTTTGAAAAGAGCATGAAATTCATTAATACCTGTATTTAATTCAAATATAATGTTTGTTGAAAATATGTACAACTTTTAAAAAAAAGCATTAAGGACAAATAAAAAGATTTAAACATTTTAAGATACATAGCACGAGAATAAGTACACAAGAAAAAATTTTGATTTTATATGGCTTACCGAGTTATTGCACTAAGCCCTTTATAGTGATTTAAATTTTCGAATTTTCACATCCTGCCCAACCGTGTATGGTAAAGTTATGTATTTCATTTGTTACAAGTATTTCATTTGATCTTGTGACACTCTCACTGTAAAAACACAACTTCAATAAATCTTTGCAGTTTTCACCTAAGTACAAGATTATCTATAATTAATTCCAATCACGAATATCTTAGATAGTGTAACAACTAAACAAATGAATGTATCAAATATTTCATAAATACTATTTTAATAATAACGAAATTCCCAAATGCTTAATAACTAAAATATTCCACTAAGACTCAAATTTACAGTCTTTAGCTAACAAATGAAGGTGGCTTAACCAATGATATTTATATGAAAAATCGTTAGTTCAACCACCGATGCTAGTTAACTACGGATTGTGAATTTGACCCTTAGTATAAGTTAAGTAAACATATTGCCAAGCTAAATATAGTAGCCTAAGTAGTGAAGCTATAGTGCTAATAGCAGAGACGGAAAGTTTAGATTTTAAAATGGTAAGAAGTTCTTATGTAAAAATAATTAATCTTTTTTATTCTTAAAATGAGTAGGAATTGATAATTGGTGGGGTGAAAAGCAAAGGGGTGCAAGTGGCAAAACTAAAAAACATTAGTTATATAAAGGAATCAACACTTAATACCAATATCTATTACCCTACAAAAATTCAGGCCTGTACGGTGACCTCAAGAGGCGGTATGTATTAGAAACCAAAAATATTATATATGAAAATACATGGGAATAAAAAACTTTGAAGCTTAATTACTCAGAATTTTCATTTTTGCATTAGTACCCTTTTGCTTATTTTGATCTCAGTACTTTTTACGGCCGAAATTTTTGGATAGGAACTTGGCCTTATTCACATATATGTTTTTTTGCGGATCTCACGTCTTTTTTCTAAGTTATTTTTGTATAAATATATATAGCTTTCTAGCTATACTAAAAGTGCCCCATACAAAAAGCGGGCACCCTACTTCCTCCCGGGTGAAAAGTCCCCCTTTTCAAAATTTTCTGGTTAATTGCTCGCCAAGGCCAACGTCCAAACCAAATTTGAGCTCTGTAGCTATAGTGGAAGTTCCCCATACAAAAAGCGGGTACCATAGGCCCTCCCGGGTGAAAAGTCCCCCTTTTCAGATTTTTCTGGATAATTGTTCGCAAAGACCTACCTGCATACCGAATTTCAGCTTTTTAGCTATGAAGTGCTCCATACAAAAAGCGGGCACCCTAGGTTCTCCCGGGTGAAAAGTCCCCCTTTCTGGTTAAGTGCTCGCCAAGACCTACGTGCATACCAAATTTCAGCTTTGTAGCTATACTGGAAGTGCCCCATACAAAAAGCGGGCACCCTAGTCCCTCCCGCGTGAAAAGTCCCTCTTTTCAAATTTATTTAGTTAATTGCTCGCCAAGACCTATCTGCATACCAAATTTCAGCTCTCTAGCTATGTGGAAGTGCCCCGTGCAAAAAGCGGGCATCCTAGTCCTTCCCGGGGGAAAAGTCCCCCTTTTCAGATTTTTCTGGTTAAATGCTCGCCAAGACCTACTACCTGCATACCAAATTTTAGCTCTCTAGCTTTAACGGGAGTGCCCAATAATATTGATGGGTCAGTGAGTCAGTGAATATGTACTAAAATATGCACTTTTTACACCTTAATATCTCGAGAGCATTTTACGGTAAAACATTGAAATTTCACCTATGAGGTTACCTCTGTAGAGAGACCTTATGTTTTAAGTTTTCTTATTTTACCTTTAAGAAATTTATTATTTGGCATATTGTCACAATTTTATTTTAAATGAAATTTATTTGCTGGAGTTTAAGAAATTGTCTATATGCAGCATTTCGTTGGTGCTTTACCAGCTCACCAGTAGACTTCAAACACAATTTTGAACAGTTACAAACTAGGGATGTAACGAATACCGATACCGATACAGATATATCGGCGATACTTCAGATTTTCCGATACATCGGTATCGGCGATATTTTACTGTCGATACGACGATACTTTTAAAAATTTTTTCAAAGTTTTTTTCTGACAAACTATTTATTTTTTGTTAATTTTACCATGAACTAAGCTCATTTCGTTATTTTTTAAATCTTATTAAAATCAATTTTAAAAATTAATAATATTTTATACTATTATTTTGTAAAAAAATATATATTTTTTGTTAATTTTACCATGAATTCAAATTCAATTCGTTGTTTTTTAAATCTTATTCCAGCAAAAAAAGACACTCCAAGAAGTCATGAAAATGTAGAATTCGCGATCCGGAAGTATTGCAAATTTGGATTTTTCTAATTAGTTTTACATACCCTTGCCATTGCAAGAAGTTCTGTTTTTCGATTACCAATCACTGAATTGGAAGCGGTGCTCGGACAAATTTCTTTTTCGGTGTTCTATAATGATTTTTCCTCAAGAAAAAAGGATAAAAAATTACCCATTTTCACAATTTTTTTAATGCGAGTTTGGCGAGAATTTTTTAAAATTATAAAGGAACTAAAATTATTTTCTTGCTTTTCTACTAATTACACTATGCGACAAATAAAGACTTTTGGAAAAACACAAAAACTGGACAGTACAGGTTCGATTGTCCTACAATGGGGTAGTAAAACCCTTTACTCAGTTTGGCGAATTTGGTGACCAATTTATTTTATGGACCTCCAAAATTTCTGAAAATCAGTGGGGCCTCAAAAAACGGTGTCATCAGTATTTGGCCAACAGCTAATTCAAACTTTATAATACGGCTTAACTATATATAGCAATAATGTAGCTAAGAGTCTGTTTAATAGATTTTTTTTAACATTTCATGGCAAAAACTTTTTTCGTGAACTTTTTGTTGACAAAATTATGGAACAAATTGTTTTTTCACTTTTTTCAGAATAACTTACAGGGACTTGTAATTTTTAACTATCAATATTTGGCAAACTTATAGTTACGGTATAGCAGGAAAAATTTTGTTAAAAATTATTTTATTCACTTTTTTCAGTATAACTTATAGGGACTCCAAATTTTTCATTACCATTATTTGGCAAAACAACAACAAACAATAAAAAATAGTAAATACTAAAATCAGCAACATAAGAAGTGGAACAATAACAAAGAAAGCAAAAAAATGCAATAAAAATATAGCCTAACTCGTAAAAAACGAAACTTTTAAGGTAGAAATTAGTTTTTCTGGGCTGTTTAGGGTGCCCAGATACATTCAGATTGTAGTGACATGTTCACAAAAGTTGTTCAGCTGTACCGTAGCTACAACTTTGCCAAATATTGTTAATAAAAAATTACGAGTCCCTGTAAGTTATTCTGGAAAAAGTGAAACAAATTGTTTTCCTTAATTTAAAAAAAAATTGCACGAAAAAATAATTTTTTGGCATAAAATGGTAATAAAATCTGTTTAGCGAACTCTTAGCTACATTATTGGCATATCTAGTTAAACGGTATCACCAAGTTTGAATTTTCTGTTGGCCAAAAGTTGATGACACCTTTTTTTGAGGGCCCGCTGATTTTCCAAAACTTTGGAGGTCCATAAAACGAAATTGGTCACCAAATTCGCCAAGCTAAGTATAGGGTTTTACTACCCCGTGGTAGTACAATCGAATCTATACTGTCGTCCGTGTGTTTTTTGGACTGTTGCACTGTGTTATCTGCATATTTTTAATATAGATGTTTTGGAAGCAAAGAAAATGCTTCCAACTTTTTATACTAGGTTAATATCAATTTTAAATATTAATAATCTCTTACACTGTAATTTTGTATAATAAAACAATTGCACTTGAGTTTTGTTAATCTAAACTTGAATTCAATTTCAATATTCGTATTGGTATCGGAATCGGTATCGGCGATATTTATTTTTAAGTATCGGTATCGGTATCGGATCGGCAAAATGGCGTATCGTTACATCCCTATTACAAATCCTTTATCTTATGTACAAACTTTTAAAAACCATTTGATTTTTTTTGAAGCAATTTTTTTAATGGGTCTATTAAGCTTAACATGATATTCGGAAATTTGTGCTCATCTTTCCATCGCTGTCAGATACTCCTTGCCGCAAAGAAGTAAGTGCAAGAAGAAAAAGACTACACTAAACTTGATTTCTATTTAGACGGTTTGTGTTATTGTTATGCATTAAGCGAGGTTATCGTTGTAGCCAAGTTTATATTCATCTCTGCATAAGACACGAAGATCACCTTTTGGTTTGTGTCTTATTTCTGGTGAGTTTTATTGTTGTTGCTTTTTCCTTATTTGCTGTTTATTTCTTTTTTTGTTTTGTTTTTGTAAAGTGTTAAATATTTCAAGACCAAAAGAAAGTGAAATTGTTTTGTGATTACGCTAGTGTTTGTACATAACAAAAAATTAAAAAAAAAAAAATAAAGACGGAAATACGAATTTACTGCATGGAGGAATTGAGGTTTATGTTAAAAAACCGGCTAAATGCTTAAACCAAATGAAAAAGAAGGCAAAACGTGATTTATGCAATGCAGTTGTTATACTGTGTTCCCACGGCAGCCTTTTTTCTCCAATTTATATTTGTATATAAACATGTATGTATGTATCTACTTGTATGTATAGATAAGGTATTGAAATTCTTCCCCCAAGTAGAATTACGGGATTATGTAAGAAAATGTATAACAATTTTTACTCCGATTAATGCAAATTTAGAGGCCGATCGAATTTATCAAAAATAAAATTTGACATATATTTTCGAACTTTCTCTGAGTAGTATAGAAATAACCAGAAGCTAATATGTTGTAGGTTAAATCCTAAAATAATGAACCTTGATGTTGGCCGCTATTTATAAATAAAAAAAAATCATTCTATGATCTAAATATTCAAGCTTAAGTTCGTTTAATCTAATTTTTCAAACTAAATTATTTTTATTGGGAAGGGGTTTTGCAAAGTATGCAATAAATAACTGAAAAGACAAGGACAAATTCTTGACGTCTATAAGCGTCGAGCTGAAATGACGTTTTCGTCATCAGATTTCTTCTTATACCTTTCGCACGTGTGAGGAAGGTAAAGTCAAGTAGATAAAAATATTAAACTAATTGGATTAAGGTTCGTACAATTGTAGGAATTTTTCCAAACTTTAATTAAGAAACTTTTTTGCTTATTTAAAAGTTTTTAAACATTTGTTCTTGTCTTAACCACCCACCACATGAGTAAAATGTTGGCTGGTATAATCTGGTTACTTTAGGCTAAGACAAATTTCTAAAATTTTTTTCGGGTAAACAAGGTATTAAGGACCTTACTTTTCGGTTTTTAGTTAAAACTGAAAGAGACTGAAATTTTCAGTTTGTATTTAAAACTTTTGAGACAGAATTGTTTCCTCA